>BGNK01001111.1:154306-166865 GCA_003297005.1 Symbiodinium sp. clade A Y106 | reverse complement strand
TATTTTCAGCATTCATCGGCAATAAAGGAAACTTTAAACGGCAGTGATTATGATCTAGATATAAGAAATGGAGACACTGACAGGGCAATTAATTTTATCATTGGAACGATAGGAAGCACACCGGAACTTCAATTAACAGAAGGGAAAGTGAATTTATTGGGAAATTTAGAAATAACACACGATGATATAACGGGACAGCAACGAGTATTAATAAATAATCCAGACGACAACGGATGGATAAGATTAAGTAATAACAATTTATCAACAATGGACGCAACAACAACAGGGGTTGATGTATATGGTGACCTTTCATATACAGGGTCGTTAATTCCTTCATCGGATAAAAGATTAAAGAAAGATATCAAAGAAGTAAATAGCAAAAAGGCAGTAGAATTAGTAAANAGTAGATAGCAAAAAAGCAGTAGACCTAATAAAATATATTAAACCGAAAACATATCATTTTATTGATGACAGACAACAAGGTAAATCGTGTGTAGGATTTATCGCTAATGATTTTATGGGAACAAAGAAGATGCCGGATGAATGGCAGAATGTAGTTAAAGAAGGAAAAGACGGATATTTAAAGTTTGATTATACAACGTGTGTGTGCCAATTTTATGGAGTGCTTTACAGACAACAATAAATGAAGTAGATAAATTGAAAAAGGAAGTAAATAAGTTAAAGAAAAATAAGAGTGATAGTGATTAATAATATTTTGATCNAAATAATATTATTAGTCACCTATTTCAAAGCGTTGTTCAAAGTTAATATAAAACATGTTATTGACATCTTTAGCATTTGTGTTTATATAAAAGAACGAGTAAGGTGCAAAATTCACCGCTTGTTGATACATGTCATAAAGTGTTCGCTTGTCTACAAGGGCACTGTTCTCTTCTAGGAAACTATTTACCTCATTCATGTTCTTCAGCCTGAATATGAAAAGTGCTGAGGCATTAAGTCTTATTATAGGGGCAAGGACATTATATTTTTGTATCGATAAAATGCATGAGATGGCATTATGTCTTCCGCGTGTGAACAATCCATGCAAGATATTGGAGTATCTTACAAATTTAGGATCATCGGCAAAGTCGTCCACCACTACTAAAATACTGNCTTTTGTTCATTCTTCTTTTGGAAGTCTATTACCTTGTGTTGTGTTTCTATTATATGCTTTAATGCAATTGGATCGTATTCTTCATAATATACTTTTTCCTTTTCCGTATCCACTTTCACTACGTCAGTAATATATTTCTTGACTGCTCTCCATGTGTCATCCACATGCACACTAGGGCTAAAAATGTATATCCTTTCAAATGAACCACGGTATATCTTTAAAATTAGATTTTGTATTANATTATAGGGGCAAGGACATTATATTTTTGTGTCGATAAAATGCATGAGATGGCATTATGTCTTCCGCGTGTGAACAATCCATGCAAGATATTGGAGTATCTTACAAATTTAGGATCATCAGCAAAGTCGTCCACCACTACTAAAATACTGAATAATTCCTTTTGTTCATTCTTCTTTTGGAAGTCTATTACCTTGTGTTGTGTTTCCATTATATGCTTTAATGCAATTGGATCGTATTCTTCATAATATACTTTTTCCTTTTCCGTATCCACTTTCATATGCAGTCATTATATAAAGAACTGACGAGAGGTACACAGTAGGTGTACCACACTAGGGCTAAAAATGTATATCCTTTCAAATGAACCACGGTATATCTTTAAAATTAGATTTTGTATTAAAACAGATTTACCACCTGTTGAAGAGGCAACACACAGCATTCTTGCTGGTAGACTTGGCATCATCTCATATTTACTATTCTTATAATTGTATTTGGGTATGTCTATAGGTTCTACTTTAGGAATATCTTCTAACATTAATACTAGTTAGAAATTATNCATTCTTGCTGGTAGACTTGGCATCATCTCATATTTACTATTCTTATAATTGTATTTGGGTATGTCTATAGGTTCTACTTTAGGAATATCTTCTAACATTAATACTAGTTAGAAATTATATCATTTAAATATATATGGATAAATACATAGAAGTAATAAATGAGATAGAGAAATTTGATGAAATAATAAAAACTCCAAGATATAGAATGTGTTGTCGTAGTTTGTTGGAATTCCTTAAGGCATTCTGCTTTTATATCAAAAATGTTAAAAAATGTAAATAATATAAATGAGCGATAAAAGCGATGAAAGCTATAAGAAGAAAGGGTTTTTCATTAATTCTAAAGGTGTAGCTTNAATGTAAATAATATAAATGAGCGATAAAAGCGATGAAAGCTATAAGAAGAAAGGGTTTTTCATTAATTCTAAAGGTGTAGCTTGCATCCCTTGTAGGTGTAAAAGACAATCTTACCATAGGGAAACAAAAACGATCAAAGAGAATAACATAATAACAACTAACATTGTGGAAGACAGGCATAATATGAAATTTGGAGCAACAGGTCGACATGTATCACCTGATGAAAACCACATATTCANGGAAACAAAAACGATCAAAGAGAATAACATAATAACAACTAACATTGTGGAAGACAGGCATAATATGAAATTTGGAGCAACAGGTCGACATGTATCACCTGATGAAAACCACATATTCAAAAATGATAATCAAACAGGAAAGCGTTGAAATATGTGATACTGGTTTTGGAACTCATGGTATAACACCCGCGGAATGCGAACANGTCGACATGTATCACCTGATGAAAACCACATATTCAAAAATGATAATCAAACAGGAAAGCGTTGAAATATGTGATACTGGTTTTGGAACTCATGGTATAACACCCGCGGAATGCGAACAGAGAATAGAAATGACCGAGACAGACATTGAATGTATTAAGAAAGACATAGAACGATTGGAAGTAGAGATTGAAAAATTGAAGTTTAAAATTGATAAGAAAATTGTATAATCATATAAATTACAAGAAGCGATTTAAATTGTTGTTTGAGTTTTATCAGCTGGAAGAATTGCTAAAATAATGTTGTAAAGAGTGATTTACTTACAATAGCGACAGCGCCCCATTTCTCCCATTTCCCCAGTGTGCCTTCCATAAGCACGTCATAAGAGCGTGGTAATGGTTAATTAGTTTGAAACAAGGTTTATCAATTAACGAATTATGATAAATATTGTAAAATAATATAATATGACAATATATGTTGATAAAATAACAATGGATTTTAATACCGAGGGTCGCGAATGCTCGCGAGGCTCTGCCGAGCGTCANAATTAACGAATTATGATAAATATTGTAAAATAATATAATATGACAATATATGTTGATAAAATAACAATGGATTTTAATACCGAGGGTCGCGAATGCTCGCGAGGCTCTGCCGAGCGTCATCCTCCTCATTGTGAAAGGCAGTGTGTTAGATGTAAAGAGTGGAAGAACTTAGTGCATTTCAAAAGATATTATTATTGTAAAACGGGTAGGTATTTAATGCAGTGTAGAACCACTGTTACTTGCTGTGAATGTCTTGATGGAATGAAAAAGTATAATGATAAAAGGAAACGTGAGTTNTGTAAAACGGGTAGGTATTTAATGCAGTGTAGAACCACTGTTACTTGCTGTGAATGTCTTGATGGAATGAAAAAGTATAATGATAAAAGGAAACGTGAGTTAAAAAACATAAGTATAATTTAAGCACATTTCATAAGAGTTTATGGAATATAATTCTATTATGATTACAACCTTTGAAACCAAACCTAATAAAATCTATAAGAGAACCTTTGCCCATTTCGGGATGATAATACCACCTTAGGGAATATGGATGGGGTAATTGGTTATTCCTATACTGGTCTTGGTAATGGGGAAGTAGTGGTGATGTTTGGGGGAAGTATAGGAATAATCCTCTTATATGGATGAGGTAATCGGTTATTCCTACACTGGTATTGGCAATGGGGAAGCAGTAGTGATATAGTTGGTGAGGTGTAGGGGGGAGTATAGGAATAATCNGCAATGGGGAAGCAGTAGTGATATAGTTGGTGAGGTGTAGGGGGGAGTATAGGAATAATCGTCTAATGGGTTGACTGGTGGTATTATTACCCAAAATGGGCAAGGGTTCTGCTAACTGATACTTGGTCCAGTGCCGGCATCCCTCCATGCATTCCACTGTGACTTCTACATCAGCACCACCAAGGAACTGCCGCAAGCTGGGCTTGTTCAATATACGTTCCAGTTGCTGGATCACANGCAATGGGGAAGCAGTAGTGATATAGTTGGTGAGGTGTAGGGGGGAGTATAGGAATAATCGTCTAATGGGTTGACTGGTGGTATTATTACCCAAAATGGGCAAGGGTTCTGCTAACTCTCTTCTCCCATCCCCCTGTGCCCTTTTCCTCATACGGGGGTTTCCGAAAATAAGGGACCCCTAATATAGTCCCCCAAATAGTAGGATCCCCTGAAAATCAGGGACCCCAATAAGGTACCCCTAATCTCGGAAACCCCCAGAGTCTATGGGGCCGAAATGAGGCCCTGCCATGGAATGTCCGAAGCGCCCGCTGCCGAACCATGCGATGCCTCCACCAAAGCTGCAAAGCGGCCCCCGTGACGAACTCGACGTGGAAAGGGCACGCGTCACGTCATGTGTCCAGCGGGCATCTCCTAAATTCAGGGGTAGCCTTACCTATCCCCGAAGGGTAAAAAAACCCTTTGCTTCTTACAATCATTGTTCGAGATCGTCGTTTGCTCCAATGCGCATGAATGTTTGAGATCATCTCGCTTAATCAAGCGGCGGTCTGAAGTATTTTGGTTGCGCGGAGCTTTAGGTAGCAAAGGGGTGGGAATAACGTGTCATAGTGATATGGTCGCTGTAGAATAGTAAATTTCATCCGCGAGGGTTGGCCTTGGCGCTAGTCTGCTATCCACATCCTTTCATTTGTGTCCTAGACTTCTCAGTAGGAAGGCTCAAGGGGCTCTTATTGGGCCTTTTTGCATCGTTGAGGAAGAAAAAAACAAAAAACTCTCAGACCCTAAAGACCCTAAACCCCAAAAATCCTTACATGAACAAAGCCCGCCAGCAACACTCTCTTGAAGAACCTCTATCCGGGGTACTCACACGAGATTATTATATACCAACAGCATTGGGGCGACAGTGTTCTGCAGGTTTTTGAGGCAAAGCGAGTATCGCGCCGCTTCTGGCTCAACAAAATGGGATAGCACGGGCTGCAAGAGAACTGGCCGTTTGCCAGCAGCCCATGTAGTGAGCCTTTTTCCGAAGCGGTAAGTGAAGAGAGAGGGAAGGCTAAGTGAGGAGTCAAAGATGGCCTTAGACACTATTGCCCCAACAACCCGAATCCCTCGAATTGTTGACCATTGAAGAGTCCCCGCACTGCCAACCAGCTGCGCGCTCCTAGCACGCGCACTCAGAACCACAGAAGCCATCAGCAAAACGCTGCTTTGGCCCGTCTCACTTCCTTGGCTCAGGCCGGGTGGGGTTCCAAGCTCAGAGTGTTTCAGACTCCTAACATAGAATCCTAGAGTCTTGTATTATGTTATAGTATGTTGTGGTATATGATCGTACATTCTAGTATGTTATTTGTCCTAGGGCTCCAAATCCCGAACACCTCGAAAATGGGTCTGATGCCAGGTAGCCGCTGGGTTCATGGCTCCGAGCAAGCCGCCCGATACCCAGATGTCAAGAATGGCGCATGGATGCGTAAGGTATAAAGAGTAGAAGGAGTTCCGGTGGAATGTGTAATGTAGGAACCTGATTAAGAAACCTTGGGTCCTTAGGGTTCTTAACATGGATCCTAGTGTATTGGGGTTAAAGGGCCAGGGTTTCTTAATCAGGTTCCTGCATTAGAGGGACGAGGAAAAGATGTCCCCACGCGTTTTCCCTCAAACTTCTCTCTTTTCATCTTCTGGAGTTCCACACTCCACCGTCTTGCCGATGTGTTCCAAATTATGGCCAAAGCCTGGCGGCGGGAGTTCCTGAAGAGCCCGGGTCACCATGGCTTAGGGATGTTCCCGGAAATCGAATCTTAAACTCTACACCCTGCACTCTAACATGCCTAGACTCTGGTGGTTGGAACATCTTCCGTTCCATCATACTCAGAGTTGTGGCCTAGGTTCCGCCAGGTGCCCGATACCTCAAGTTCAAAGGGTTCCTAAGCAACGACCCGGAGAACCCGGCACCCGCCCTCCCTGGAAGAGCCCAGGTCCAAGGGGAGCAAGGACCGGGCACATGCTTCTCTACAGCTCCCAGGTTTGAGGGTGTTGAGGGCCTAGGGTTGAGGATGGTTGAGGGTTTAGGGGCCTTAACTGCCATGCTGGTATGAATGCAGAAACCGGATGCAGCATATGCCAACAACCACATTGAGAATGAGTTAACGATATATATATGTATATATATATATATGTGTGTGTGTGTGCGTAAGCATGCACATATAGATATGCATACTTTCTAGGTTTGTGTGCGTATGTGCAGTCAACCTGTTGGCTATTCTGCACCCGGACTTCTTGATGTTGGAAAATCAGATGTGTATGTATGCATGTGTACATACGTATGCGTGCATGTAGATGTTTAGGTATGTTCTTGCATAGAAGATGTTTTACGTAGTTGTGATCACAACAGGCTTGGCACGACACGCTACAGCAACTACTGCCAACAATCGCAGGACAAGAAGCTGTGGCAGCCTTTTCATCACACGTAATTGCAACCCTAACAAGCATGGCCAAGGTCATGCCCACTATCATGATGCTCGGTCATGGCCACGGCTGTGTCCACCGCAGCAGCAAGAGTTTCCTAAGCACATACAAAGACAATGCAAGCATGAGCAACGACAGTGACACATGCAACCATGCTACTCGCAGCCGGGATGATCAGACCTCCCCTGTCTCCCGGGATTCCCTAATCTACAAAACCTAAAGTTCTAGAATCTAGAATTCTAAAGCTTCACCCTTGCGCTTTCTTGGAGGAAACGCCCAAGGAGACAGACAAGGCTGGGGCCGACGACAGTCTTAGCTGCCTTCTGGCCTCTCTTGAGTCGAGGAGGGTTAGGGGGGTAGGACTTTGTGGATCTGTAGTTGTACTATAGGGGCTTTATTCTGGGGACCATCAGACTATACTTATAACAAGGAACCACCAAAATAGTATTGGTAATTATATAGGCCCCTAAAGTAGCTTTTTCGGCTTTTGGGGGGACGCTGCTTGGCAGATGCAGCGATAACGCATTCTCCATGACATGAAAAGTGTCGGTAATGGAACCCATCGCTTCCTCCTGCTCCTCAATACGAGTAATAGTATTAGTATTATAGTACTAGTATTAGGATTAGTAGTAGTATTGGCACTAGTAGTATTAGTATTAGTAGTATTAGGTTCCTCATCATCTGGCATGCGTTTCTGACATCACAGAGGCATCCTGGTGGATCCTCCCCTCCCTTCTCCCAGGAACGTCCTCCCGTAGCAGCCGAAATCTGTGCTAGTAACTGCTAGTACTGCTTTCGCAAGGCCGCAATACATCTCCAGAGCTTGGCTCCTATCCCATTGGTGAAAGCAGTGTAACTTGAAAGAGCCATTGCCGCCAGGGCAGCCAGAAGAGAAGTGCGAGCCGGGCGCTCTTTAGGAGAGTGTTGAGCGCCCCTTCGGAGAGTGGCCTCACATCATCATCGATTTGTGAGCCGTTGTTTGCTACACGACTTTCGGGTCATTGCTATGGCAAAGGCCCTTCAGCATCAACAACACCTTTTCGAGACGCCCTTGCGACATGCAATGATTGAATCTTAATGTCGGGGCCTTAATAATTAGAATAGGGTTTTGGGGGTTCCTTATTATAACCTTAGTATAATATCCCCAAACCCTATTCTAATTATTAAGGCCCCTACATTACTGTGTCTTCAGTCACTTGCCTTGCCAAGGCTTCAAGCCACTCCTTGCTGCAAAGATAGTCGAAGTACGCGATACGTCTGAGGCTCGATTGAGCGCCGTGGCCTTCGGGATTCTTTGAGCTTGCGCGGCCTCTCAGGGTTTCGGGTGAACCCTGAGTCCCCGGGTTCTCCTGGCTCGATCGCTCTTCCTAGCCCAACACGAATCTGAGGTATGGGAAGATGTCGGCGAAAGCGCGCGGAGTCCCCTGCTCAATGAGCGAGAAAGAGGGCCAGGGAGAGACAGAGAGCAATGGACTGTGAAGTGTAACCCTAAACCCTAAAACTGCAAGACAAACTGCTCTTGAAGTCTGCCGTGCGAGGGAGACCTCTGTAGATCTCGATCACGCATTCAGTCTTTCAGCAGAAGGACGTGCCGTCCTGCCGGGGGCTACGAGCCCCGGACGAATCCGGAGGTCCGCATCCACAACGGGCCGCTGGAGCTGCGAAAGGCGCTGCCGTCCAGGGACACAACAGAGTGGGTGGGAGCCCGAGAGGATGGGTTTTAGCCCGGTAGAGCTTTGCTTTTGTAAGGCCCATTAGTAACAGTAAGGGCACTATATTAATTGTTATTGCAACAAGAATTTAGATTGCTATTATTTCTAATTACTATTGTTAGTTGTGTCACTTGTTGTTAGGGTTTAGTAAACCGAAGAAGACCCCAAGCAGCTAAGCAACGGAAAGCAGTACACATGATCCGAACACTAGTATTTGCCAAGCTTGCTCAATGGTCCAAACGGACACAATAGAAGAGCATCCACCAGTGCTACAAGCGAGTGCGAGATGCTGTCCATGCAAGGCCAAAATTGTAGCCCAACATTGCCACGTTGTCTTTGTACTGTTTATACTCTCTACGTGCACTTGGGGTATTCAGCGTTGAAGCTGCTGCAGCTCTCAGGACTATTCGCACCGTCGCCATGCTTACTTTTACACTGGTTTTATTGCTGCAGGTTATGTCGTTCATGCTGCATGATTGCCAAGATTCTACCAGTCGTTGCCATTGCTGCTGCGACAACCATTGTCGTTCGTTGCGGCTGTTGCCTATGTTACTGTCACCTTCGATGACGTGCTTCTCGTTGTTTGGTCCGTAGGTTCACCTCCTTGAGTCCAGTGCCTGCACTCCGATGGGATGGACGGCATATTGAAGGGTTGATTTGCAGCCACAGTGCATCTCAAATATTCCGAATCTTGATGCTGTTAGTTTCACACAGAAATAGACTTACGGCGGAGGCACCTCATGAGGCACGGCTCGGACCGTGCGAGGTCCGGAGCGCCAAACAGCCCTATTCGACACTGGAGTTGGGGCCCCAGACTTATGCCCAGGACTTTTTCGGGCTTGTGGCCATATGGATCCAGACGAAAATGAGCTCAAGTTCTCAGAAGCCGCGCCACAACCATCTATCTACACAATTCTTGGAAAAGAAACGGTCGAGTCAACATCCGGCGAGATAAGACTCCACAAAATCCGGCACTTTGTGGCGCCAGCTGGTGTAGGTTTTTGTGTTTCAAGAACAGGTTTATCTTGATTTGCGAAGTCTCGCACGCTCGACGTCCCAATTTCTTGATACCCCTAGTCCTGAACCATTCCTCCTGACTCCTTTACTTGCATCCATGACTCCCCAACAAATCTCGACCCGCCTAAACCAAGCCCGAAACCCGAACACTCCAGACCCTAAATCCCAAACCAAACCCCAAAACGCAAGTGTCGGGCTTCGCGTTTCGGGGCCCTTATGGCCCGCCTTGAACGCTAAAACCAAAACTTTACTATTGCTATTACTATAACCATTACTATTATTGCTCCCACTATTTATTTCGATAATTACTACGATTGCTATTACTATTAATTAATTGCTAGATGCCAACTGCCATTGCTTTTGAGCTTGAGGGCCTTGGAGCCACCTCCGAAGCCTCCGGCCTCTTCCGGGCCGCCTCCGCGACCTGGCTGCAGGGGAGGTGTCGGCTTCCCTCTCTCTCTCTGTTATAAATAATATAATATAGTATGACGTAACATAACATCATAATCTAACAAAATAGAATAGAATATATATATATATACATACATACATACATACATAATCATACATACATACACACACACATATGGACACACATGCCCACAGGTATGTGACAACATGTCTAATGTAGTCGTCAATATTAATCCTGGCAGTCCTGTTTTTGCTGTCTTCATTGGGGATCTGGCCATGGACACTATTGGCTGATGCTATTGTTTTTGTACTGGCTTGTGGTTACTCTTCAGTATTGTTCTTGTTCTTGTGATCTCTGATATCCCTGCTTTCGCGAAGCATGACCATGCCACAGAGAGCTTGTAAATCCTTGAAAATCTTAGAGTTTCAAAGGCTGATAGGCTGAGGTTTGAGTTTCATGACACCCTGATTCGGCTCGAAACCCAATGCGCCCTCAGGGTCATACTCTCCCCGTCCTAGAGGCGATACCCTCTTCGCCTGTACGTGAAGCCTGGTACTCTCGAAGTTTTATGATAGTGACGGCAGCCGATAGTGATGATGATGATGAAGTTGTTCCCTGAACACTAACCTCAACCCCTAACCCAAGAACACAACTGGAATCCCGCGAATCCAAATCCTAAACTCCTAAACTCCAAACCCTAAACCTGCAATCCTACAAATAGTGAGGCTTCATGGATAGTGCATACGCAAAAGGGGTGCCAAAAAAAAGCATAGATAAATCCTAAACCCCAAGCGGAGGATAAAGCCCTGTAGCTGAGGTTATGGCTTCCGACCACCCTCAAGGGTCAGGCAGCGACGTCGGAAAGTGGATGCAGGGGTTTAGGGTTTGGCGGCTTAATTGGGGGGCCTTATGAAAAAGGACCCCCCAGAGGGATCCTCAATTATATAAAGCTGCACAAGTCTGTAGTCATGACACCTATGAAGAACCTCCATCCGTCTGTCCGTCCGTCCGTCCATGCATATATGTGTATATGTATATTTATATGTATATGTTTGTCTATGCGTATATGTATACGTATATGTACATATTATAGCATATCTTTCAAGTATTATGTCATGTAAGAGTGTTTTATGTTATTTTCAGTTCTATGGAACTATATTATATCATAACGCATTGTGTTAAATGATCTGAAATGATATTATATTGCATTATATTGTAATATGCTGCATTATATTGTCTTATATCGTATCTTGCTAATTGGGTTATAACTTATGATATGATTCTATAACTATTATCATAGTATAGTATATCTTATCATTTTATACTACACCAGGACCAGGATATATTGTATTGTCTTATATTACAATATTTTTATCATCGGAATCACACAGTCTCGCCATACACGCTTACACACAGATACATGCATACATACATACATACATACATCATACATACATGCCTACCTACGTACGTACATAAATACGTACATGCATACATGTACTTTCGATCAGGGTTCAGGTTACCCCTCTGTCGTTGCATCTTTTGTGCATATGCTTGCCATCACGGCTACTACTGCCTTTCTGTTCAGATTGGTCCAAGCCAGACTGAGTCAAACAGAGGGCCTAGGCTACTAACGACTGAAGCCGGCCTTCACCAGGCCAAGAAGAAAGCAGCGGGCTAAGCTTGCAGGGTATCCTCCGTGCATGCGACCCCCCCACACACACGTACACACCCACACCCGCACCCGCACCCGCACCCGCACCCGCACCCGCACCCGCACCCGCACNACCCTCGATTGTACTGTTGAATTTTTCATGGTAGCGGAGCTTCGGCTCTGGAGTCAGGGACTGAGACAGAATGGAGTTCGGAACTAGAGGGATTGGAGGTGAGATTAAACTTTTCCCTCTTCCTGTATACCATGGAGAGTTGGAGAAATGGGAAGATTGGTCGTGGCAGCTGAAGCGATATGTAGGACTGTACAAACCGTTGGCTAAACTGCTAATGGACGATGTGGAAGGATCGAATGTTGCCATCACTGACGATCTGTGTGAGGCGTTCAATGTGCAGCAGAATCGCACCCAGAATGATCAGCTTTCACTGTTCTCTAGATAACTGGCATACATGCTGGCGCAAATCACTGATGGCACAGCGCGAGCGATTGTGCGAAATGAAGACACGGAGAATGGATTTGAGATCTGGAGGCGATTGCATAGTCAGTTCTCACTGCCTGAGAGAGCACGATCTACGAATCTCCTGAATGAGATCATCGGTTTCAGATTGAGAAGTGACCACTTGGAGAGTGATCTGAGTGAGTTCATCATATTGAAAAATCGACATGAGAAGACGACTGGAAGACCGCTTGACAATGACCTGCTTGTTACATTGCTAATGCAGAAGACTGTTGGTCCACTGCAGCAGCACCTGAGGTTGAATGTCAGGAATATCAANGACTGGAAGACCGCTTGACAATGACCTGCTTGTTACATTGCTAATGCAGAAGACTGTTGGTCCACTGCAGCAGCACCTGAGGTTGAATGTCAGGAATATCAACACGTTCAATGAAGCACGGGAAATCATCTACAGTTACATTATAATAAGAGCAGACACCTGACTGTCCTGAGTGGTGAGAGTGATCATGGAGGTCAAGCCGACATGGACATAGGAGCATTAAAAGGAAAGAAAGGAATGAAAGGAAAAGGTTATCATGGAGGAAAAGGAATGTTTCAGAGGAAAGGAAAAGGATAC
>BGNK01001111.1:58224-142384 GCA_003297005.1 Symbiodinium sp. clade A Y106 | reverse complement strand
GGGGGGGGGGGGGGGGGCTGGGAACGCCAGACGCCTGACCATATATACATAAACGTATGTGCATATAATATATATATATATATATCCGTTTATTTATCTATGTATTTACGTGTGGTTGCATGTCTTTATGTACCCTGCTGTCCTTTTATATTCTGCTCGAACGTACCAATGTAGACGACAGGCGGAGATGTAAGGATTATATGGCTACGTGTACAATTATATTTTCCCCAGGACTACTTGCAAGCTACTTACTAGGTCTGTGCTACCTCCAAGTACACACCGGCTCCAGTGCAACACTGCCCCAGTACCCTAACTGTGAATGCTGAAACCCCGAAACCTTGAAGCCCTCAAGATTATTTGCTAGCGCATACACACCACCCAGTTAAGTTGGGAGTCTTACCATCAGAGAAAGTTGATCCATGTTTCAAACATGGTGAGTCGTGGATTACCTTATGGGGCATGAATATAAAGAAAACTGAACGTCTGCGTTTGTAACATAAGGCTAGTCATAATCGGTAGCAAGATCCCCGTATAGTTCGCAAACATTCGCATGCTTATCTACAACAATGTGACAACGCCTTTTTACAGTTATTCAGGCCGCCATGGTCCTTTAAGACCCTCAGCCCTAAACCCTAAACCCTGTAGTACTCTAAAGCCTGGTGACAAGGCCCTTCTGTGGTCTAAACCCTAAACCCTAAACCCTGGTCCCGGTGACAAGGCCTTTCTGTGGTCTTGCATTTGCCTCCTTGGCCGCTGGCGGAGCAGCGATTCTGCCGGGAACGCGTTTGCTCTCGGCTTAGCGCGCAGGACCTGATCTTCCAGCATCCCATAGTGAAGGAGTAGACCATTACAGCATAGTAGGACCCCTAATATGATTTTAAGGTATCTGCCTTCATTGAGGGATTTTGGAAGATCTGGGAATGCCAAGTTCTTATAATTACTTTATCAACAGCCCCACTCTAATTATTAAGGACCCTAAAAAGGGCTTTGGTGCAGATTCTTGCTCGTCCTCTCTTTATGCGCTGCTTCTGATAACCCAACCACAGATCAAATCAATACTTCATCATGGTTCCATTGGGACTACCCTAAACCCTAAACCCTAAACCCCAAGGTTGCTGTTTTGGCTATACCCCAAACCTTAAACCCTGTACCTTGAGAAGGCTGAGGTCGCCTGAGGCCCCCAATCCCTAAGCCTAAGGCCCAAACTAGACCAAAAGCCGTAGTATCGTAAGATCTTTGGGCCGAAAAGCCTTGAAATATGAGCCTTTCCATAGGGAATAGCGGTTCAGATGCTGAGGTTAAACCCTATAAACCCTTGACCCTAAGCCCTAAGCCCAGGCCGTTCCTTAGAGGCTAAGACTCTGCGGTTAGACCCCAAACCCTATACCTTAAGCCCAAAAAAGCCCTTTAAAAAAACAAAGCCTGAAGCACAGGCCCTTCCTTGGGGAATAGCGGCTAAGATTCTGAGGTTCCATGTACTCAAAATTTAATAGCATATACACCTTGGCCCCAATGTACCTATGTAGGGAGTACTTTAAGGTCGAAGCATATGGAAGTTTCCGAAAATAGGGGACCCTAATATAGTACCCTAAATAGTAGGATCCTTATTATAAGGACCCCCCAAAATAAGGTACCCCTATTTTCGGAAACTACCATATGGACCCTTAGGCTACGATTCTCAGGTTGGGAACAGTTGCCTTGGTATGGCTCCTGCGGCCGAATGCCAGCGGGCCTGTCACTCAGATAAGTTTGGGGTTTAGGGTGCAGGGCTTTGAGTTTGTCGGGTTTAGAGTCTAGGGCCTAGGCTTAGTGTTTATGGGGTTTTGAGTTTGAGGCTCGGGTTTAGAGTTTAGGATGAGGGTTTAGGGTTTAGGGTTTGTAGTTTATTTGTGTTTTTGTCTCTAATGGCTTACATGTGTATGGTTGTTCCTGTCTGTACACTTCCAGCAATCGTGCATTTTGCGGTTTGTACGAAGGAGTGAATGTATCGGATTTGGTGCGAGCATATGCAATATGTACCTATATGTGTATGCACGTATGTCTGTATGTATGTATGTATGTATGTATGTACTTATGGATGGATGGATGGATGGAGATGGAGATGGATGGATGTGTCTGTTTACATTTGGCCTAAGGTGTGTCTTTTTACGAAAGCAGCGTGAATCGCTTTCGCAATTTCGCCTTGACAGACATCGAGTTGCATGCCAGCAATCCACCAACAAAGTGTTGCAAGTACCCGGAACCAACACAGTATATTCCATGGTGCGTGTGAGTGTGTGTGTGTGTGTGTTCATGAGTAGTATGGCATGGCTTGTGAGGCCAGTGACTCCACAACTTGTTTGTTAGGTCAACGATCGCAGCTCAGAGATCCCCACGTCAGTCTCCATTCCTTGTAGTCTTAGTTGTTGCTTTGTTGTGGTTTGAACTTACTTATCTTCGTCACCCAGTGTGCGCCCCCTATACTTTTTGCTGTTCGCCTGTTCCGTTTTCATGCTGCGAACCTTAACATCCCACATGCTGCAGAAAGACTCGATTAGCCAGGCCTCCTGTTGAAGGAGTTCTGTCGAGGCTGAGGAACCCCAAGCCCCAGAAACCTGAAACCCGAAAGCTGGTTCTGGTGGCGCTGCTTCCTTACCTTACACCCTATAAACCCCGCACCCCAAACCCTAAACCCCATAAGCCCTGCACTACACCCTTACCCTTAAGAATCCTACACCCTATAAACCCTACGCCCTAAACCCTAAACCCTACACCCTTACCCTTAAGAATCCAAGAGTACTATAGTCCCCTTACGAAATACTCTTCATTTTTGTTCTTGTAAAGCCCAAAAGAATATTAAAACAAAGCATGTTTTTTAATGATGGTTCTAAGGGGGTATCCCTATAAGCCCTACAACCCTAATCCCTACACCCTTAAGAATCCTGCGGTACTATAGTCTCCTTCGGAATTGTTCTTTATTTTTGTTCTTGTAAAACCCAAGAGAATAATTAAAGAAACACAATTTTTATGATAGTTCTAAGGGGGTATCCCTATAAGCCCTAAACCCTACACCCTTACCCTTAAGAATCCTAGAGTACTATAGTCTCCTTAGGAATTACTCTTCATGTTTGTTCTATTAAAACCCAAGACAAGATTTAAACACGTTTTTTAATGATGATTCTAAGGGGGTATCCCTATAAGCCCTACACCCTAAACCCCAAACCCTACACCCTTACCCTTAAGAATCCTGCGGTACTATAGCCCCCTTAGCAATTATTCATTGTTTATGATGGTTCTAAGTCCTACGGTACTAAAGTCCCCTTAGCGATTATTGAATTGTTTATGATGGTTCTAAGTCCAACGGTACTATAGTCCCCTTAGAATTTTTTGTGTGTTATGGTTCAATAAGGGGGTATCGTACAAGCTCAGGCGGCGAGGAGTCTCCTCCAGGCGCCGCTGGGCCGTCACGTCGGCGACGGTGCGGGCCTTCAGTGCCCAGAAAGCCGCAATACCCCTTTGTTGAGAAATCTATCCTTAAGTCAGCACCCGAAAATTAAAGGTAGTTTCCTTAATTAAGGTGTATTGGGGTCTCTGGGTACTAATTAAGAAATATGTAGATCCTTAGATCATAACATTAAGGCCCCGATAATTTGAGGTATACCCCTTAATTGAGGGATCTGTCCTTAAATTCCTTAAATCATAATAATACCCTTAAGATTGAGGAATATATCCTTAAATCAGAGTCTTAAAGCCCCTAACATGTAAGGTATGTTCCTGAACTAAGGAATATATCCTTAAACTCCTTCAAGCAGAATCATAATCTTAGGCCCCTGTGATTTAAGGTCTATTCCTTAATTATATGTATTGAATTCCTTATATCTTCATCTTGGGCCCCTATCACTTAAGGCATATTGCTTGTGGAGGTGCAAGTGGCTTGGGATTTCAGGGATTTTTGCGCCTGCTTTGGGTTCGGAGTGCAGAGTTAGTATGACTTGTAGGGTTTAGGGTTTAGGGTTCTGAACTGAACAGGAACCCTAAGAAATGATCGGGCAAATTGCTTAGGCCCATGTGGGAGTTTCCGAAAATTAGGGGTACCTTATTTTGGGGTCCTTGTAATAAGGATCCTACTATTTAGAGTACTATATTAGGGCCCCCTATACTCCCATGTGTCTACGCAAGGTTCAGAAATGTGTAACGGGCGGATGGTTGGGATTTCGTGACTGCTTGTGGTATTTGTGCCTGCCGGCCCCGGTTGTGTGTTAAAAGA
The DNA here is from genome assembly GCA_003297005.1 of Symbiodinium sp. clade A Y106. NCBI lineage: Eukaryota > Dinophyceae > Suessiales > Symbiodiniaceae > Symbiodinium > Symbiodinium sp. clade A. Next base: position 138,138 of record BGNK01001111.1, on the reverse strand, counting down.
CCTGAAGGTACCGCCGGTTCAGGACCTGGAATTCTTATAGTAGCTGAGTGGATACACTTTACACTTTTCCGGATAATATTACCCACTATAAAACTGAAAGTGTACACTTTTGCGGGCGTATGAACTCAGCAACTAAGATAATATTCTAGACCCTAAAACCCTAAAGCCCTGGGGCGTAAGCCATCAACAATCATGCCCTAAACCCTAAAACCCTAAAATACCCTTAAAGCCCCAAAATACCCTAAACCCTATAAAGCCCTAAAAGCAGCTTTTCACAACCCTAAAGCCCTCCACCAGGCCTTCAAAGCTCAGCCTCTACACGCAGACCGGAATCGAAACAAAGGCTATTCAGTGGTCTTCTGGGAGTTCGCGTTAGGCGAACCTCAAGCACTCCCATGCCAAAGGGTCTTAAGTCCCTATATACTTGTATGAATATGTATATATATATGTATACACATACACACACATATATATATACATATATACATATGTATACATATATATATGTATATATTTACCTTTCTATACATACATACATACATACACGTATATATATATATATATATATATATATATATACGTGTATGTATGTATGTATGTATATATATATACAGTAGAATGTGCGGTTTCTATTTTATCGGAATTACTGTCAGGATTTAGGGAAGTATCCCCCCTAACAGTAGCTAGGACCCAGGACCCTTTGCGTACAGGCTTTCTGCGCCCGTACCGTCAAAGAAGACTGTCGATCCCCGTACAAACCCCGAAAGCTCCGGACAGCTACCCGCGGAGTAATATACAGGCCTAAATAATTACCAATACTATTGTGGGGGTTCCTTAATATGGCTGTAGTATAATGTACTCCAAAACCCCATTCTAATCATAAGGCTCCGATATAAATATTTTGTAAGTTATTCAAAAGCCTACAACATCCACTCAGACAACTAAACCTTCGGCCCTAAATCCTATCCAGGTTGCCACAAATTCTACATCCTAGGTCCCAATCCCCTAAACCCTAAACCTTTAAACCCCATACCCTAAACCCTATAAACCCTGAAAACCCTATAATAATAAACCCTATAAACCCTATAAACCCTATAAGCCCTAAAACCTAAACCCTATAAGCCAAAAAAACCTATAAACCCTAAAACCTAAAACCTTATCCTATGGATCAAAATAGCCCAAGAACCTTATATACTACGGTCTTTGGGCCCCAAAGCCTTAATATATGAGTCCTTAGATCCCTAGGGTTATCCTAAACCCTAAACTCTGTAAACCCTATAAACCCTACAACCTAAACCCTAAACCCTAAACCCCCAAACTCTCATCCAGGTTGCGATAGTTATCGCTTTGGCCTTGGCCACCACGCTGCAGCCGCCAGTGCAGGCCGCAATCTGACGTAATCTTTCCGAGCGAATAGCCTTAGGCTCTATAGGGGTTTAGGGGTTCAGAGTTTAGGGTTTAGGGTTTAGGGATTTAGGGTTTAGGTTTTTTTTAGCCCGTATGGGCTCTAAGGACTCATATTTCAAGGCTTTTGGGCCCAAAAACAAACTATGTAAGGCTTTTGGGCTATTTTGAGCCTTAGGGATAAGGTTTAGGGGTTAGGGTTTGGGAATTAGGCAGGGGCATGGGCCAAGGGAAAGGCAAAGGGCTCTGCAACGGCCGTGTAAGGATTCTCGGGTTCTAGGAGCTTGTACAAGTCGACGGGGTACCGAACCAATTTACGACAGGGTAGAACGGGTGGAACATTGAATGAACCTTGTAAAGCCCCTTGCCTTATAGTGCTCCTTCAGTGGAGTGGTCTTGGGCTGTCTGAGGGAGGGTTGCGGCTTTGGGGGCTAGGGTCCGGGATCTCACCGCAAGGGTCTAGAAGCCTTAAGTTATTAAGTGCACCCTAAACCCTAAACGTCTATGTTTGCCACAGGTGAAAGCTCCTGCATTGGCTTTACCCTGGCGGTATGCGGCTTACGATCCAGGCCGCCTCAGGGGCTTGAGATTTGACTTGTTTAGGGTTGAGGGTTCAGGGTTTCTTCTTTCGGAAATCTACCCTGATGCACAGGTAGCACTAAAAGGAGGATGATTGATGCTTGGCATTGCATACACTTTAGCTTAATGGCATAGTGACAATCGTGCTCCAACTCTTCGACAAGCTCTGTAGGGTTATGGCGTTTGCTTCATCCAGGTTTGTACGTGTGGAAATTGAAACGATGATGCAGGATTCCAAACACTGCGTAACTATCTTCCGGCAAAATAGCTGTACATACCTGTCAGAATACTGCTCCAAGACCCACTTTCCAGAAGTCTCCTGCTGTGGACATTATTTAGAGCCCAGAACTTGCGCTTGCCGACAAGGTATAACTACATAATGAGGAGTCAGGCTTCGAATTCTAGATCAGCAGCAACAACAAGACCTATGACGGCAAGGACAGAATCCGAAACCAGGAGTGACGGCAATTAGCGCATGTTCCGTTAGCAACCAGGAGATGCATGCATCTAAATGGTGGTTACCTACCAAATCGAGATCCCAGTCAGAGATGTAGTTTGCAGAAGATCCTGCATCACAGTGCCAGCATCTTCGTTGTCAACACGCCACATGTGCCTCCTTAGACCCTAAACTAAACCCCAAATCCTAAAACGTCCATATTGGAAACAGGAGCTTCTCAATCTCAGGCCTTGCCACGCAGACATTGAATTCTCCAGGGTTTAGGGTTTATGAGTTTTTGGCTTGACTCTCCAAGCCGCAAGGCTTAGACTGTAACCCGCTATGCCTCAAACCCCCACAAGCCCTAAACCCCTAATTCGCCGGCCATCTGCCTAAACCAAGACTCTTCGCTCTGATCCAGACATCGAATCGGTGTTTATGCTCTGGATTAAACCCTGAACCCTGGACCGTTGCCCAGCTTTAGGGTTCAAAGTTTGAGCAGTTTTTGCTGGTCTATGCCTGGGGTTCCGAAGATCAGGTCTCACCTAGGAGACGTAAGCCCAAAGCTCATGCGCCGCGCTTTGCGTCTGCATTCCTCGGACCTCTCCCGTCGCATTGGTGCAGCCCTTGCCAAGGAGGCAGAGGGTTTAGAGTTAAGGGTTTATGGGTTTAGGGTTTACGACTTAGGTGTTGTCAATCTTGGGCCTACAGTAGGATATGTGTTGAGCAGAAGAATGGAAGGGAGCGAGAGAGGGAGAGAGAGAGAGAGAGAGAGGGAGAGAAAGAAAGACAGAGACAGACAGACAGAGACAGAGAGGCAGAAGATTTTGTTCAGCCTCAAGTGAGTGGTCCTCTAAAAATTACAAATTCGGGGCCCAGGTCCCCAATTCAAAACTTGCTATTCGTCATGATGGTTTCTTCTTGTAGAATCCAGAGCATCCGGAAAATAATACATTCTTGGGTCTTGTAGGTACTCTAAAGGATCCCCCCTTGAAGCCAAACTCCGTACTATGGACCGGCTCGTGACAGGATCGCCAGGATGTGGCGGAACTCCTGCTCCAGGCGACCCGGCACGCCTCAAAGGAGCCGATGGCACTCGGGAAAGCCGCTCAGGAGAAGCCCTGCAACCATACACCCGGAGCGTGGTCTGCCTGGACCCTAGAAAGCCCACCTTTCTGACTTATGCAAGGAAATCATGGTAAGGGACCCTAACAAGCTAGATTATTTGGGGTTGAAGTAGCACTTGGGATTGATATGGCTTTGTACCGGTTGAGTGATTTATGCCTTTACTTTGCCAGGAACTCCGCCGCAGCCCGGCTGCAGCAACCCAGGTCTTCAAGAAGTTAGCGGCCCGCCGCAGGCTTCCCGGCGGCAGACTTGCAAACATCTAGCCACGCGCGCACACACAGACACACACTCTCTCCCTCTCTCTCTCTCTCTCGCCGCCTTCGTCAAAGGGACCTATGCATATCAGGTATAATAGCATTACAAGGACGCTACAAAGGTATATTACAGTTTTATGCATTATAGGCCAGCAAGTATCAAACTCGTTCCGTGTGTGCGATTTTGGGGGCCACTTACTTTAGGTTGCCTAGACCTTGTCAAGAAGTGCAACTTTTCTGTCAGTGCCATTGCACTTGCTTCTAGGATCCTACAAAGGGATGCGAAAGGAACTACAAGTTGAGGGTCTAGTCTAGGCAGGGTGCGGTAACGGAAGTAGAAACCCTAAGGGTCCAAAGGACCCAATAATTAGGTACTTGGGTTTAGGATAGTAGTTATGTAGCTCAATGTTTAAGAGAGTATATGATTATTATGTACTTGGACCCTTAGGGAAAACCTGAGGGTGATCCCCTCTGGCTCTTGCTTGAGTTCTTTTTCAGGCCCGGGCCTGAGGATCGATAAGGGGGTTGATCAAAACTATGGGCCCTTTGGGGTCTGTCTTATAGTATATTCCTTATAGCCTAGGGGAGCAAAAGGGGGGCCCCTAATTTTGATCAACCCCCATAAGAAGGGGCTTCTTGCTTGAGTTCAGCTGCTGTTCTCCTTGTCGGTATTTGCCTGGTGGTGGTGGTGTGGTGGCGGTGTGGTGGTGGTGCTGGTGCTGTCTGTCTGGTAAGCTTGTGGCCTTGACTAGTTGTGCTTTCGGAAGAACCCTAAACCCTTGGTAAAAAGACTAGAATTTAATGTAAAACGAATTGAAGTCTGAAATCCTAAGCCCCAAACCCTATAGGGCCTTCGACCACACAGCACGTGGACCGAGGCCCGACTTGCTGTGCAAGCTGCTAGACCTCCTCTGGGAGGATGCGCATTTTCAGACGATGCCCGTCCATGTGGCGATTGCCATTACCGCGTCCGCCAAGGGTAAGGACCAGCAGAGAATGGATTTGTTGCATCCCTTTTTACATGTAGCTGTGACATCCGAACATCCCCGGGAGCGTCGTTTGGTTTTCGTGCTGTCAAAAGATTTGTTACAGTTGGAGTGCCCAACCTGCTAGCACTCTTGCATGCATTCTATGCAGGACTGGCAGCAATCTGTTGCGTTGCTGGCGCGCATGGGGAGTGCTGGACTAAGGCCAAACATCATCAGCTACAACGCAACTTGGTGTTAGCATGGTCATCAGCATGAACAGCATGCTATTATTGCTACAAGTAGTAGTCGTAGTAGTAGTAGTAGTAGTAGTAGCAGTAGTCGTAGTGGTAGTAGTAGTAGTAGCAGGAGTAGTAGTAGTAGTAGTAGTAGTAGCAGCAGCAGCAGTAGTAGTAGTAGTAATAGTAGTAGTAGCAGTAGTAGCAGTAGCAGTAGCAGTAGCAGTAGCAGTAGCAGTAGCAGTAGCAGTAGCAGTAGCAGTAGCAGTAGTGGTAGTGGTAGTGGTAGTGGTAGTGGTAGTGGTAGTGGTAGTGGTAGCAGTAGCAGTAGCAGTAGCAGTAGCAGTAGCAGTAGCAGTAGCAGTAGCAGTAGCAGTAGCGGTAGCGGTAGCGGTAGCGGTAGCGGTAGCGGTAGGGGTAGTGGTAGTGGTAGTGGTAGTGGTAGTAGTGGTAGTGGTAGTGGTGGTGGTGGTGGTGGTAGTGGTAGTGGTAGTCGTAGTGGTAGTGGTAGTGGTAGTGGTAGTCGTAGTGGCAGTGGTAGCAGCAGTAGCAGTAGTAAACGCTAACCCCTAAAGTGCCCTAAACCTTTTTAAGCCCTAGATTACCCTAAGCCCTGAACTGCCCTAAATCCTACACGATCCTAAACCCTAAACTGTCCCGAACCCTAACTCCAATTAAACCCTAAACTACCCCAATACATAAACACTATCAGGAGACGCTGAGTTCTTGTGAGAGAGCTCCCTGGCATACAACTCTGCATGTGCTCAGCGACATGCGACGTGAGCTTCTGCCGCCGGATATCATCAGCTTCAATGCCACCATCAGGACTTTACTAAAGCCCTGAACCCTAAACCCAACACCCGAAACTCCCAACACCCTAACCGGTAGTCAGGAGTTTGCAGAAGAGCACACAATGGCAGCGCATTCTAGCGCTTCTGGAAGAGATGTCGCAGGCCAAAGTCACTCCAGATGTGATCAGCTGCACAAGCGCCATAAGTGCATGCGAGAAGGGCAGACAGTGGGAGCGCGGAATCATGCTCTTCCGTGGAATGCCAGACAGAGGAACCCATCCCAACACCTTCAGCTACAACACGGCACTGAGCTCTTGCAAGCGAGGTGCACAGTGGCCACTAGCATTGCACCTGTTTAACAACATGCATGCTGCTGCCATCCAGCGTGACATCATCACCTACAACACCACCATCAGCGCTTTCGAAACAGGCGAGCAATGGCAGCTTGCTTTGCAGCTCTTTACCGGCATGGTCAAAGATGATGTCGGCCCCAATGCCAACAGCTACTATCTGACAATTACATCTTGTGAGAACGGTAGTCACTGGCAGGTGGCTTTACAGCTCTTCCATGACATGCCACAGGCTGCTGTAACTCCCGACGTCTTGACTTACAACTCGATCATCAGTTCCTGCAGGGGTGACAGACAGTGGCAGCTTGCTTTGATGCTATTCAGCTCCATGCCACAGGCAAAGGTCAAAGCAGATGCCATCTCCCACAATGCCATTATCACTTGTTCGGAGAGATCCCGAATGTGGCAACTTGCGCTGCGGCTGTTCGATGAGATGCCTTTATCAAAGATCCTGCCCAACATCATAAGCTACAATGCAGCGATCGCCCTTTGCAGCAGAGCTGGGCAGCAATCTCTGGCGATGCACCTCTTTGCTTCAGTGTCTTCAGCACGGCTTCAGCCGGACGTTACCTCAATGCACGGTTCAGAGTTTAGGGGTTAGGAGTTTGGGGTTTAGGGCTCAGGGTTCATAGATTTAGGGTTTGGGTCTTATGGGAGTTTCCGAAAATTGGGGGTACCTTATGTTGGGGTCCCTGTAGCAAGGATCCTACTATTTAGGGTACTATATATATATATATATATTAGGGTCCCCTATTTTCGGAAACTCCCTTATCGCCCACAGGAGCCCTAAACATGAAATGTCAATCCTAAGCTCGCGGGCCCAGAGGCCATGCTATCAAAGGCGGAGGGTTGATTTTTTCGAAACAGGAATATCGAGTAAGAATTACCTATACTATTTTGGGGGTTCCTTATTATAACTCTAGTATAATGAGCCCCAGAACCCTGTTCTGATTCTGAAGGCCCCTACATTATATAAGCTAGCCCCTTGCTCTCCCACAGGAAGCCATGCATCCTCAGGTTATCACGTACAACGCTGCTCTTCGGGCCCATATAGATGGTTCTTGGGAGGGTGCTCTGAGTCTGCTGCACGGCATGCCAGCGGCGCAGATCTCTCCTGATGTCATCAGCCACAACACTGCCCCGGGTCTAAAACGTCTATGTGTTATTGCTAAGGGCTTTGTAGGGTTTAGTTGTGGCACGAATGCGGGACGTCATAAAACAAATTCTATAGTGAATGTTAGAGGGTTTCTGGTTTAGAGCACTAGTCATGAGTCATGCTGTATGCGGTTTTGTTTTTTGTTTTACGTTTTTCCTTGGTGGCAAACTGGAGGGAATTGGGGGGAGAGAGATGGAGAGAGAGAGAGAGAGAGCGAGAGAGAGAGCGAGAGTGAGAGAGAGAGAGAGACGGAGACAGAGACAGAGACCCAGCCAGAGAGACAGAGACAGAGATGGGGAGAGAGAGTGAGATACATCTGCCCAAGTATTATGCGTATATGCATTTATATATATATATATATATATGGATCTAGAAAATGAATCTGCGAGAATGGGTTTAGAGTTCAGGGCGCCAGGGTTTGGTATGAGCAGTCAGGGCATCGTGAGCACAAGCTACAGCTTGGCAGACTGTTGGGTACATGTTGTAAGTACACGGGCATTCCTCACTGTTTTAATCCAGTTCGAGAAACTTACTTCCGGGGCATGTGCAGGTTCAGGTTTGGGTTTGGGGTTCAGGGTTTCCCGTTTGGCGTTCATGTTTCCGACTTGGTGCATTGGTTGGTGGGCCCAGGCAATCAGCTGCTGCGAGAAGGCCGGACACTAAGCTTATTCTCCCCAACCTAATCCCTAACCCCTGAACCCTAAACACTATGAGTTCTATAAGCGCTATAAAATCCCTATACACAAAACCCTAAATTCCTAAACCTTGAACCCAAAGCCCTTGAGGCTGGACAATGGGAGCAGTCTCTGCAACTGCTGGACCACATGCAGAGATTTGGCTTACTTTACAGCTCAGGGATCAACCGTAGTAATCGGGCTTGCTTCAGGTTTCTGTACATGTTTCATAGCGGTTTAGGGTCTCGGTTTTTGGATGGGGGCTTTGGCAAGTATTGAAATTTAGGATTCGTGTTCGGGTTCGAGACTTTAGAGTTAAACCCTAAACCCAAAACCCCAAAACCCTAAACCTTAAACCCTAAAACCCTAAACCCTAAAACCCTAAACTTTACCCTAAAACCCTAAACCCTAAACCTTAGATTTTCGGGTCTGAGGTCGGGGGTTGAGGATTTCGGTCTTGGCGTTTGGAGTTTGGGTCTCAGGGCTTGGGATCCTTCAGGTGTTAGGGTTCAGGGGCGCGCCGAAAGAAAGTACACAAAGGCTCCATGTACCCATATAGGAGGCACTTAGGCCTTAAAGTACCTATATAGGGACCCTTTAAGGCCAAAGTACCTACTATATGGGCACATGGAGTCTTAGGGGTAGAGCCGCATGAGGAAAGCTGCGGTCTCGCGCGATGTGATCAGCTACAATGCATCCTGGCAGCAACTCAGCGGTCGCGTTTGCGGAGCTCAGTGTGGACATCAGTGTGTTAATGCCCTTGGGGGTGCAGGGGAAAATCCTTCTAGACTAAACCCTAAACGTTGCCCTGAACCCCGTTTTTAAACCCTAAGCCCTTGTCAACCATCATAAACCCTAAACCCCCTACGATAAACCCCAAACTCCTATAAACCCTAGACTTTCATAAACCCGAGACCCTCCGTCCGAATTCCCGAAGCCCTGGTGTCGTAACAGGTTAGATTTTTGTAGCATTTCTTCGGTTAAAGCTGCTATGAAGATTGGGCTAAGAAAATGCGCCGCTAAGGGAGGTTAACAGCCCTAAACCCTAAACCCTAAAACCCCTAAACCCTAAGCCCTAGAAAAAAATGTGAACTATTTCCTAATGGGGTGGGACCTGGGGTTCCTTTAAGGGAAAACCTAGGGCTTCTTTAAAGGGAACCTAGGGTTTCTTTAAAGGGAACCTAGGGTTTCATGGGAACCTAGGGTTTCGTTTAAAGGGAACCTAGGGTTTCTTTAAAGGGAACCTAGGGTTTCTTTTAAACGGAACCTAGGGTTTCTTTTAAAGGGAACCTAGGGTTTCTTTTAAAGGGAACCTAGGGTTTCTTGTAAAGGGAACCTAGGGATTCTTTTAAAGGGAACCTAGGGTTTCTTTTCAAGGGAACCTAGTGTTTCTTTTAAAGGGAACCTAGGGTTTTTTCTAAGGGGTTTCTTTTAAAGGGAACCTAGGGTTTCTTTTTCAGGGAATCTTGGGTTTCTTTTAAAGGGAACCTAGGGTTTCTTTTACAGGGAACCTAGTGTTTCTTTTAAAGGGAACCTGGGTTTTTTTTCTAAGGGGTTTCTTTTAAAGGGAACCTAGGGTTTCGTTTAAAGGGAACCTAGGGTTTCTTTTGAAGGGAACCTAGGGTTTCTTTTTCAAGGGAACCTAGGGTTTCTTTTAAAGGGAACCTAGGGTTTCTTTGAAAGGGAACCTAGGGTTTCTTTTACAGGGAACCTAGGGTTTTTTCTAAGGGGTTTCGTTTAAAGGGAACCTAGGGTTTCGTTTAAAGTGAACCTAGGGTTTCTTTTGAAGGGAACCTAGGGTTTCTTTTCAAGGGATCCTAGGGTTTCTTGTAAAGGGAACCTAGGGTTTCTTTTAAAGGGAACCTAGGGTTTTTCTAAGGGGTTTCTTTTAAAGGGAACCTAGGGTTTCGTTTAAAGGGAACCTAGGGTTTCTTTTGAAGGGAACCTAGGGTTTCTTTTCAAGGGAACCTAGGGTTTCTTTTCAAGGGAACCTAGGGTTTCTTTTAAAGGGAACGCAGGGTTTCTTTTACAGGGAACCTAGGGTTTCTTTTAAAGGAAACCTAGGGTTTTTTCTAAGGGGTTTCTTTTAAAGGGAACCTAGGGTTTCGTTTAAAGTGAACCTAGGGTTTCTTTTAAAGGGAACCTAGGGTTTCGTTTAAAGGGAACCTAGGGTTTCTCTTAAGGGGAGTGTTTGGGAGACCGGCTTCGAGCAGCCTGGCAGGGTTTCGGGTTTGGGTTTGACAGCAACCCTGGTACTGTAGGGGCCTTGATAATGAGAATAGGCTTCCTTTAAAGGGCTCCTTTAAAGGGTTCTAATAGGGTACTGTAATATAGGGGCCTTGGGTAATGTAGGGGCCTTGATAATGAGAATAGGGTTCCTGTAAACGGGTCTTTGAGGGCTACTATAAGGGATCTATAAAAGGTACTATAATGTAAGGGCCTTAATAATTTGAATAGGGTTTGGGGGTGTATATTATAACATAGTTATAATAAGTAACCCCCCAAAGCCCTATTGTAATTATTTGGGCCCCTGCATTAGGGTTTAGGGTGTAGGGTTTTGGAGCAAGCTTCGTCAAGAACCCAGGGTTGAAAACGGGAAAACATGGGGCAACCGAGAAGGCTACCAAACTCAAAGGGCCCTACCTTAACCTGCCAAAACCTACTTTTTTGTAGGGTCCCTATAAAAGCCATATTAGGATTTTTTATAAGAACCTACAAAAAATAGGTTATGGTAGCTTAGGGTAGGTATTGTTATGGGGGATACTTCCCCAAATTCCAATCGTGATTCCCAATATAGGAACCCTACATGATTCTACGTGGGTACTTTGGACCCTTTGGGCTCTTGAGAGCCTAAGCTCCTACTTAGCAGGTGACCTTTAGTTTTTTGGTGGTGCTAGATAGTATAGCCCCGAAGGGCAGCGTTTAGTTCCCACACGAAGCAGCGCAAGAAGCATAAATTTGAACCGAGCCTAAACAGCTAAGCCCAAAATGAACCATTCTGGCACATGGCAGCTCGGGCTGCAGTGTACGGCTTCGGCTTCAAAAAGGCCTTCTATAAGGGATTCTATAAGGGTTACTATTAAGTTTAGGGTTTGAAGTTCGGGGTTTGGGACTCAGAGTTTCGGGCTTGGTTTAAGATTTTACTTGATAATAGAGTAGGCAACCTTTAACCTTGTTGGTGTAGTACAACCCCTACAATATCCCAACGGTTAACCTTTTGCTTCGCTAGGATACTGGATTTGTTTTTAGGGTGTGCAGTGTCCCTCAATGAAGTTTCGAAGGAGTTCCCCCAGACATTACCCTGAGCCCTCCATAGTCGTGGAAGAGCAAGCGCATGACAAAAACAAAGCTGATCCCAAGATTTTGAACTTGGCCTGGAGGGTTTAGATTTTCGATTGTCGAGTTTAGTCTTCAGGGTTATAGGGACCCCAAGCCCTAAACCCTAAACCCTAAACCCAGCCCGATGCTCTCCAAAAATCAGCAGGCCGCCCTCAGCTCATGTGAGAAGGGGGACCAATGGGAAGCAGCTTTGCTGCTTTTCACCAAGATGGCCCAGGTGGGGACTCGGAGTTTGTACTTTTGGGATAGCTTTGACTTTCCCTTATTGTTTAAAATAGAGCCATATAGAGCCCTAGTGATAAAAAAACTGGGGACTGTTGAAATCGACACCTAGTGTAGGCTTGTAAACCGTCAAAAGAGTTGTGTAGGGTTTGTGCTGGAGTTCTGATGCTCGTTTGGTGCTTATAGAGCTCAGGTTCTAGAGGCGTTTTGGTTTCTGGCGTCGAGGCCTAATGTCATATGGCATATGGCATGGGTTCGCAAAGCCCTGTCTGAAAAGAGACGGTGGATCCCGTATAAAACTCCGCTAAAGACCCCCTAAACCCTAAACCCCTTAACCCTAAACCCTAAACCCCTAAACCCTAACCCCTAAACCGTGCAGGAGCGACTGGAGCCGAGCATTGTGAGTCACAACGCGGCGATGAGCGCCCTCGCGAAGCTCGGCTCGGCACCCAAAGGCTCCATGTACCCATATAGGACCTAGAAGTAGAGTAGGTAACCTTTAACCTTTTTGGGGTAGTATAATCCTTATTTAATCCTTGTATTATGAAAAAGGTTAACCTTTACTTCCCCATGATACCCGACAAGTAGGAGGAGGTACTTAGGCCTTAAAGTACCTATATAGGAACCCTTTAAGGCCAAAGTACCTACTATATGGGCACATGGAGTCTTAGGGGCAATGTATTGCGGTTCGGGGATGAGGGTTTAGGTTTTAGGGTTCAGGGCAAATACATGACAAAATACTGTTCGGCAGGGTGCCTCATTATAACTGCAATGATGCTGAGCTGCCGCCATTTGTGAGATGATGTAAGGGTCTCCATATAATTTGGGTAGGGCTTGGTTGGGGGGGGGGAGGGTAATAGTAGAACCTAGGTTGACTTCTAATTTTGATGGCTCATATTCTAAAGCTGTTAGGTCTTTGTCAAATACGGATTGGAGTTGTGGCATTACCCCCAGGGTCCATGTACCCAAATAGTACATACTTTGGCCTTAAAGTACTCCCTATTTAGATACATTGGGCGAAGTATATACTATTTGGGTACATGGACCCTTAGGGTTAGGGTTTAGAGTTGAAGGTTTGAGGGTCGGAGGGGCTTGGGAAGGGTCGGTTAAGGTATGTAGGGAAGTTGGCTCAGTCTTCCGGTCGTAGTCGGTTTAGCGTTTAGGGTTCTAGGGTTTTAGGGTTTATAGGGTTTAGGATTTAGGGTTTAGGGTTTAGGGTTTTAGGGTTTAGGGTTTAGGGTCTAGGATTTAGGGTTTAGGGTTTAGGGTTTTAGGGTAGGATTAGTTCTTACATGGGGGTAAGGGTTGATGTTTGTCGCCCCTGAACCCTCAAGCTTGGATTGGAAGCTTAGTAATGTAGGGGCCTTAATGATTAGAATAGGGCTTGGGGGTAGATTATACTATAATTATAATAAGGAGCCCCTCCCCCCCCCCCCNCCCATCGTCTCCACTTCAGAAAAATGCGCTTTTGAGAAACACTGGAAGAGATATAACCCCATGGGTCCAAGTACCCAATAGTCATATACTCCCCAAAAAAAAAAACTAGTCTAATGATTAAGGCTCCTACATTATAGTGCCCTTATAGATCCCTTGTATTAGCCCTCATAGACCCCTTTACAGGAACCCTATTCTAATTATTACCCTAAGGCTCAAAACAGCCCAACAGCCTTACATAGTATGGTCTTTGGGCCCAAAAGCCTTAAAAAATGAGTCCTTAGAGCTCAAGGGTTAAGGCTCCTACAGTAGCTGCTTGCAGATTTAGGAGACAAAAGGGCTTCACCTGAACTCTATACTTGGAGGTTCATGGTTTAGAGTTCAGGTAGGTTCTATATATGAGGGGTATTTGGATTTAGGGTTTAGGTAGGATCTATAAGGGGTAGTATACTGGGAGGTTCGTGGGTAGAAATAAGTGGAGTTATAAGTCCCCTAATATGGGTTATAATTATAGTTATCCTACTTATAACTCCACTTCTAACTACCCATGAACCTCTAAGTAGGGGTTGGTGGGTAGAAGCCCATTGTCCAACAACAGCAGCAGCAACGACAGCAACAGCAATAGACGCAGCAAGGACAACAACAGCAGCAGCAGCAACAACAACAACCACACAGCTTCAAGGTTAATTGGTGGCTATGCTATAGCCACCAAGCATACGCATACCACCGCTTGTGACTGACCATGAACCTTCAAGTGGGCCCCCAAAAGAGTGCCCTGCTAGACCAAGTCGATGCCTCCCTAAAACCCTTAACCCCTAAACCCTAAACGCCTACACCCTAAACCCTTAACCCCTAACCCTAAAACCTTAAACCCCTAGACCCCTAGACACCTAGACCCCTAGACCCTAAACCCGGGCTTAGGAAGGGCAGTGAGTGGCAGCTCGCGATGCTCTTCTTCACCAATCTGGCGACAGCTAAGTTGAAAGCAGATGTTACTGGAATTTTGCTAAGGGTTCGGGGTGTTAGATTTATAGACTTGTTGTTTTGAGTTACCAATAGGGGAGAAATGGTCTCCATATTGAGGTATTTTTGAGCTAAGTGAAGTTCTTTTTCAGCGAATCCAGGCTATCAGCTTTGCTGCGGTTGGCAGTGCTTGTGAGAAGGGCTTACAGTGGCAGTTGGCATTGCATCTATTCCATGAGATGCCATCTGCACGAATTTCGGTCGATAGTATCGCATGCAACTCTACGATCACGGCATTCCATGGCAGTGACGAGTGGGAGATGGCATTGAATATATTTCGGTCTATGCAGGATTTCAGCACGGCCAGGGACAGCATCAGCTACGGCACGACGATGACTGCTTGTAAGAACAGCGACCAATGGGAGCTTGCCCTGCGACTCTTTCATGAAATGCCTCGCGTATCGCTTGTTCCCGACATCGGAGCGTATGTAGCAGCATTGAGCTCCAGCGGGAAGGGCGCGCAGTGGCAGTTGGCATTGGCTGTTTCAAGAAGCATGGCGGCGCAATGCGTTCCAATGAATCTGCAAACATGGAATGCATTGATTACTGCCTGCAGGGCTGAGTGGCATCTAGCACTGCAACTTCTTGGGGAGATGCAACGAGATTTGGTCACTCCAGATATATTCACTTGGAACACACATTTGACTGTTGTGGAACAATATGGAGACTGGCAAGGTTCCTTACAGATCCTCAGTGAGATGTCTGGGCGTGAGATCCTTCCAAACGTCCGATCCTACAACAGCAGCTTGCTCTGTGTTGCACAAGCAGGACACTGGGAAATTGCCTTGGTCTTGTTCGATGCTATGGAATCTGCGTCTATTTCGCCCGACATTGTCAGCTACATGGCGGGCATGAAATCCTGCGAAGTTTCCAAGCAGTGGCAATGGGCGTTGCATCACTTCTCAAACATTCACCGTTCCCAGATTTCTGCTGATGTGTCTGCTTACAAGGGTATGTACCATTGCTTCTGGAAGGCAGGCTGCTGGCAGCAATCTCTTCAGGTTTTCCGGACGATGGTAGAAGCAGAGGTTCAGGGCGACCGGCTGTGCTATCACGCCCTCTTCTGCCAAATCGAAAACCCGGACATCGCCTACGAGGTTTTCAAGCATGCAGAGGCTGGAGGCTCATACCCACTACTCTTCCGCAACTGGGCTCTTATTGTGGAATTCAGTGTAATTTTACCATACAGAGCAAGCCCAATCGTTTACTAGAGATCCCCATGATGGTAACATCAAAAATTTGTTTCCCTCGCAAGATTCCAGGAAAAGGATGGCCTTTACTGGATCTGCACGACCTCACAATTCACACAGCTTATCAGGCCGTACGGTACTGGCTCTCGGAGGTGTTGGTGCCCCACATGCCGTCATCCTCGAGGATCAGGGTCTATATCATCACTGGCTGGGGCAGTTCTCTCCCGGAGCAAGAGAGACCCGGCACAGACTTCTGCAGGATTGTGGACAACGTGAGTAGAGTAAGCGGACTCTAACGTTCTCGGGGTCTCTACTCGCCATACAATCCCAAAGGTGAAGCTTTATTTCCGCGAGGATACTGGGCAAATCCAGTGAAGTAGCATCCACATGAATTACCTTTTGGTTGGATGTTCGCAGCTGTCCGCGGCGGTAGGGTCATGATTCAGCGCTTGTTCTTTAAGCATGGGTGTCCAAGTTTGGAGCGGGTATATCGTTAAACATGGGTTGCCAGGCGGATATATAGCATTTCAAGAGGCGAAGACAGGATATGTTAATATTATAGGGGTCCGTACCATGATTTTAGTATAACATGCCCCAAAACCCTATTCTAACAATTACGGCCCCCCATGTTAAAGCCGTATAAGAGGTCGTTTGCACCAAGGGCCTCTACCTGGCACAGCTTGTGGGACTGAACACGCCAACCTTTTCTCTAAACTTACAGCTGGTGTGTAGTATGTTACATATCATGCATGCATGCATACATGTATGTGTACAGTGTACATATGTATGTACGTATGTATGTATGTATGTATTATACTGTAATGTATGTACAGCAATGTATGCATGTCTGCATGCATGCATGCGTGTACGTGTATGTGCATGTGTATGTGTATGTGTTGTGTATGTGTGTATGTATGTGTACGTTTGTGTACGTATGTGTATTTATGTGTTTGTATGTGTATGTATGTGTGTGTATGTGTATGTATATGTCTGTATATATACAAATGTTTGTGTATGTAGGTGTGTGTGTGTGTGCGTGCGTGTGCGCACATGTATATACGCACTCATGTACTTAATACTGTGAACTCTGGCACGGGTTGAAATTGAAGCGCTGTACTCAGGATTCCTCGCTCGGTGGTGCAGGAGGCAGTGCTCACAATGCTCCAGGCTTTAGCCATTCCGGCCCGAGTGACGCCTTACAACCAAGGGCGCATCGAGCTAGAGGTGGGGAAGAGAGATGTGCCAGAAACCTGGACATCGCACATTGGTACAGTTTCTGCCAACCTAGAACCGGTTGATCCACAGGACTGGTTTCCCGGCGGAGTTTGCGAATTCGATGTGGAGGGACAGCAAAGACGAGGGGGCCTTGATCCATAGTGGATTGAACTTGGAATGGCCCAGAAAGGCTTAAAATTTATGGTGCCGGGTATGGGACAACTCAAGTTTCGGCCTGAAGCCCTAAACCCTAAAAAGTATGCTTGTGTGTTTTCGGCTTTACGGTTTGAGGTTTGCATCTTCATGGGTTTTACCGCCCGCAGGACCATTTGGGATCAGTGTCAAGGTTTTACTGTGCTTAGAAGTTGCGAAAAGCCCAAAAACTACACGAAGCTTGTCATGAGACCCGCCCCAAAACTAGAACCGTAGCTGGAAGCAATTCTCATTGCCGTAATCTTCCGTCATCCGCCAAACCCCAACGCCCGCACAAAACCGCACCGATTCGTGTCGCCCTACAATGGAGACTATAGGCAAATCTCGAACCACAAGCCCTGAGAAAGCCGCTTGGCGAAATTCCCAGGGGGCTTACTCAGCATACAAGACACCCAAAGGGTCCAAGTATCATTATGGTATATACTTAGACCCCCAAAATACCCTATAAGTATATACCATAATGATACTTGGACCTGGGACAAATACCAGGATCTCTGCTAATTAGCAGGGCACTAAAACCGGACCCCCTTTCTATCGGAAGAACCTCTGAACCGTAATCACCTACTAAATCAAAGCCCTAAGCCCCCAACGAGAGACCCGGCGATCGAAACGCCACAGGCGCCCCGCTTGCTGGCGGTGCGAGGGGTGGTGGCCCTGCATTTTGGCCCGCCCGGGAGGGTTTTAGGGCATGTTCCCAGATCTTCCAGTATCCCTTAAGGTATGCCGAAATTGTGAGGGGATTCTGTTGTTGACAGAATGGATTTTGGAAGACCCGGTTCGGTATGCGCAGGAGGACGAGAAGGTGGTTGTTAGGGACGTCACAAACAGTCTGAAGAAGATTATTCTCTACTACCTTATCTGGAAGAAGGTACTAGGGTTTTGCGATAGATTATACTATAACTGTAACACGGAACCCCAAAATAACATTGGTAATTATTTGGCGCAAAACCCTAAACCCCTAAACCCCAAACCCTTCGGCCCCTGCATTACCGTCTGTCGGTTACCCCTAAGGCTCCATGTACCCATGTAGTATATACATTGGCCTTAAAGTACCTATACAGGGACTCCTGTAAGGCCTAAGTATATATTATATGGGTACATGGAGCCTTAGGGTACGTTTTTGTTGTACTTTTGAGAGCTACCCGTCGCCCTTTGAGAGCTCTCCTGGGAGTGGGGCTCATGGTGTAGAGGGCTGTATATGATCGGGTTTCGATTTAGGGTTTAGGGTTCAGGGTTTAGGATTTAGGGTTTAGGATTTACGGTTTAGGGAGTTTCTTTATGTAGTTCGTTCGGGTTCAGGGTTTTGTGGTTCCGTGCATCGGTGTTTTCATTTCTGCTTGCTTCGAGCTCAGGGGTTTTGACACACCACTGTAGGCTCTGTCCCTCTGATTTATGTTTCCGTGTACATACCACATAGTGTGCATATTTCAGAGCATTTAGGCATGGTTGCATATACCCTAAGGGTCCATGTACCCAAATAGTGTATACTTTGGCCCCAATGTACCTATATAGGGAGTACTTTAAGGCCAATGTATATACTATTTAGGTACATGGACCCTTAGGGATAGGCACATGGAGCCTTACTAGTGTGGCAAGATGCAGGCTGGACCACATCTTGTTCCGTTGGTTCCGGTTGGAAGATTCGGCCGTTTCTTGGCACGCACAAAGAGTGCTAGGAGCAGGGCGAGAGGAACTTTAGGAATTGATTTCTTGGTTTCATTATCATAAATACCGAAAAAACTATGAAAATATAGGGGTGTTCTGATGCTACGGGCGTTACGGGAAAGACACTAGTAAGGAATAGGCTTGTTCCCTGCAGCGCCAGATGGGAAGGCATGGTGACATTCAGTGTTTTGCTGCCCACAACTGGATAACACAAAGTCACAGCCAAGAGTTTTGGGTAGCATCGCCCAACCATTGTAGTACCCCGAGAACAACCTTGACAGGAACCCTCAACTTTAGTGTACATTAACCGAATACTGAATAGTATAGAAGCCTCCATACTTCCCCACAACATTCCTGACGGTTCCTTACGATGACAACACTATAATTCAACAAAAGCCTACTCTGATGATAAAGGCCCCTGTGGCAAACACCAACACTAACCTTATAGAAGCCCTTCTAGGACCCCTCAAAAGAATCCTTGAAGGAAGCCTACTCTCAACCCTAAACCCTAAGCCTTAAACAGGAGAGCCTCATTCTTAAGGCCCTTATTTAGCTACTTGAATGCCGAAGTGGGAAGCTTGATAGCTTCAATCTTCAGCTGGCACTCAGCGAGCCATCCACGAAGGGTAGAGCTTACCTGTGACCCCAAACCCTACAAAATAGTAGGTTCTGACCCCTTAATTAGAGGGTAGAACCCTTAAAAGAGTAGGTTTTCGGAGCCCCAGGTAAGGGCCGTATAGGTTTAGGGTTCAGTTTCGAGTTAGGGTTCAGGTTCGGGTTGGGGCTCGGGTTCGGGTTGGGGTTTCGGGGGCTGGTAGGCATGGGAGAGACTGCCGTTGATCAGGGCTATTTGGGCAATCTGTCGACCTGGTTTTCCTAGGTCAAACGTCCTGCTCAGCTGTTCTCTTCGATATAGAACCACCAGGCCTACTAATCATGCTAATATGCTATATACCAAAAATTCTGGTGCCAGATGGTGAGGATGCTGTGGGGCTAGGGCGTTTGCAATAACGGTTACCACGCGGAGCCATGCTGGTTGTGTGCAGGCTGCATCTAAAGTCGATGCAGACAAGGTGGGATCGGACAGTGGGGTACAGATGCTTTTTCAGGGGTTTAGGGTTTAAGGGTTTATAGGGTTTAGATTAAGATGTGTTGGTGCGACTTTCGGGCGAGAGTTTTCGGCCATCAGTGGCCCATGATGTCAACTCTAGATAGAAGGATCCGCTGTAAATGCGCTTCTAAATTCTGAGATCCCTCCAACCCTAAACTCTACAGGGGTTTAGGGTTTAGGGTTGCCTAAACCCTGATTTTTCTCTTGCTTTCGCGAGACTTGGGAGCTTCTTAGATGCTTTTCGGAGACTCTAGCCTGAAAACCTGCGGCTTAAGCCCAAAGTCCTTCTGCCCGTACCCTTAACCGAAATCCGAAAACCCTAAACCCCAATGTCTAATCTTACAGTATTACAAACACTGAACGTTCTCAATTTCGGAAGTCCACAAACCCGGACCTTCAACCTCAAAGCCTCCGGACTCCTGAGCCCAAAACCCTAAACCCTAATCCCGAAACCCTAAACTTTCAGACTCCTGGGCCCGGCAAAGTATGGCCAACAACGGCTCCGAGTAGTTATGTAGGTTATTATTTGGAGAGTATATGATAATTAGGTACTTGGACCCTTAGGGTACCGTCGTGACGGTATCAGTTGCGAATTTCTGCAAATCTCCTCTCAATCTGGTCTGCGTGATCATATGGTCGAGTACTTCAATAACATTCTGCCAGGCTGTGTGGAACTTCCTGCAGAATGGTTGGTTTCTCGCATGACATTCATTCCCAAAGTCGTGGCACCGCTGTCTTCCAAAGGTTTGAGGCTTGTAGTACTCTCGTCGGTGCCGGGGAAAGTCTTTACCACGCTCCTATTGCACAGACTGTGAGCCCATTTTCCTCCAGTGTTTGCGGACAGCTCAGCTGTGTACCCGGATCACAGACATTGGAGGGGTCTTGCACTCTCCAACAATGCATTCGTCTATCGCAGGAATACAAGCAACCGCTTGTAGTGGCTAAACTCGACATACAGAGTGCCTTTGACCATTTGCAGCACCTGGCCGTGTCACACTTCTTTCAGCTCCTCGGCCAACATAAGGCTTCAAAAACTCTAACAAAGCTCGGTAAAGCTCTTGGATATGAAAATGCCCTAGTCGTAGAGGAGGTAACCTTTACTCGTTTAGGGGTACTATAACCCCTATGCCCTATGTAATCCCAATCTACTCCCAAAGCTTAACCTTCAGTTGCCCAGGATACTGGGCAAATAGGATGCCTGGTAACATCCTAAGCCCTAAACCCTACACCATAAACCATTAAAAAAAAGCTACACCCTAAACCCCAGACCCTAAACCTAAACCCTATCAACCCTAAACCCTACACCCTACACCCTAAACCTAAACTCCTAAACCACCTAAACCCCTAAACCCTACACCATAAGCCATTAAAAAAGGCTACACCCTAAACCCTAGACCCTGAACCCTAAACCTAAACCCTATCAACCATAAACCCTACACCCTAAACCCCTAAAGCCTAAACTCCTAAACCCCTAAACGCCTAAACCCCTAAACCCCCACCCTAAACCACCTAAACACCTAAACCCTAAGCTCCCTAACCCCTAAAACCCCAAACACCTAAACCCTAAACCCCTAAACCCTAAAAACTTAAACCCTATACTTTTTCTAGATTTCCAAACTATAAACCCTAAACCCCTCAACCCCTAAACCCTAAAACCTAAACCCTAAAACCTAAACCCTAAACCCTAGAACCTAAACCCCTCAGACGGAGGCCTCTGGGCTTGGTGATGACCTGACGCGTTTGGGTCGACTGGTGAAGCCAGGGACTTGGGTCCAGGGGGTTTAGGGTGTTTGGGGTTTAGGAGTTTAGGGGTTTAGGGTTTAGAGGTTTAGGGGTTTAGGCGTCTAGTTCTTTAGAGTTTAGGGGTTAGGGGTTTAGGCTTTAGGGGTTTAGGGTCTGGGGTTAAGTTAAGTGGGTCTGGGGTTTCGGGTTTGGGGTTAAGTGGTCTGGGATTTAGGCTTTAGGGTTAAGAGGGTCTGGTGTTTAGGCTTTAGAGTTAAGTCCGCAGGGCTTCAAGGGCCGCGGGGTTTTAGGGTTGAGAGCAATATCATCTTTACCCTGAGGCCTCTTTGGGATTCCGCAAGGTCGGTTTGTATAGGCTTGATGAACAGTATCCCCCCCACTATAATCAACACGGTTTAATCTCTAGGTCTTCGTGTTTTGTTTAGACATTGAGGTTGGGTGTTGAGGTTGTCAGGTTTCGGATTTCAGGCATGGGGGTCTTCGACTTAAGACAAAGGACTCCCTAAACTATTATACGAGCCTTAATGATTAGAGTAGGGCTTTACGGTAGGTCAGGCTATTATTTTGTTAGGAGTCCTAAGGATGAACATGAGTTCTAAAAAACTACCTCAGTTTACGGTCCAGGGGTGTTGAATGCCTGTTAAGCAGCTCTGTGCAGCCACATATGCGCAAGCATCGAACTCTTGATCAAGAACGGTAGCGTAGTCATTACGGAATTCAATTGGAAGAGCGATCCTACGGTTGATGATATGAATCAGAATCCTGCATTACCTGAACGACGCTAGACTATGGAAATTATGGTAGAATCAATGGGTAATGCAGGATTTACATCATCAACCGCAGGAGCATGGCTGTCCTTGTTTACGCAACTGCTTGCACTGTGAGTCGAGCAGGCACGAGTGGCCTTCTGTGACCCTTGGCATCACATTCCTTCTTGTGGCAGCCGGCATTCGCACGGTGATTCCTCAGGCAGGGCTTGCGAGATTTGCAACTGGTTACGTGCCTTGACCTTAACCTCCATATGGGAGTTTCCGAAAATAGGGGACCCTAATATACTACCCTAAATAGTAGGATCCTTATTGTAAGGACCCCAAAATAAGTACCCCTGATTTTGGGAAACTCCCATATACAAAGGACTGCTTCAGTCTTGGCTCCCATTGGCCATTGGCATCCTAAAGCCAGATCTTCCAAGCCAATCTCAAGCTCCAAACTCAACCGTGACTCGTCGATTCCATGACGTGCTAACACACCACAACTTCGCAACACGAGCATCAGCTTGATGCCAAAGCAGCTCTCCAACATAAGATTGGGGCAAGGTGGATGATGTGTTTTGAAAATTATTACGGACGTCGATCCGGCAGTTTCAGGTTTCACAAGAACGAGCGTCCCGATTAATTGATTAACCAACGTAACTTAGCTTATAGGAATTTTAAACTCTGTAATTAAGAACGTCGGCCCTTTAAGAAACTCAGGTGTTTTGCAATCTCGTCAGGTCATATAAAGCCCAAGATCGCTTTCTGAAGCCCACGTAACGAACTCACTACATCTCGATGCTGGGTAGGGTGGAAAGTTCAGGGTTTAGGGGTTTAGGGCGCAGGTGCAGAAGGTTCAATCGTCTGAAGGGCAGTTTATACAACCCATGGAGACTGTCAAACTCCACATACCCCCCACACACATAGCCTGCATACAGACCAGACTATAGGCTATTTGTCTGTAGGTGCTTAGTCAGAGCCCAAACATGGAATCAACAGGGATCTTGAACCATGATCCCAAGGCCCTAAACCCTTAAGCCTAAATGTACACCCCAAGGCAGATGGAGAAGCCTCCAAAAAGCTGTCCGCAGAGCCTAACTTATGCCGGAGGTTTGACTAGATTTTTTCTGCGGCGGAGTTGGCCCGCAGGCAAATCAGCATCTCTCGTTTGGCGAAGTTGTGGAAAATAGGTAAAGGCAAACCGCATGTGCTTGGACCTTCAGGAAACTGAGGTTGCATGCACCGTTCGCCTCATGCGCATCAACCACCTTTGTCTCTTCGAGAGCCCAGCTCTATCATGCTTCTGAATTTCTTCGGCTTATCCAAGTACGCCACTAAGCCCCTAAAGCCTATATTGACACCCTCAAATTGGTATATGTTCCATTGCTAAGGTCCCTTGGTTACTGTTTGGGCTTCAGCCTTCAGCAGGCTGTGGCTTCGACGCTCATCGTGGCACTGAAGCCACCAGAGGTGCCGGACGTCTTTCTTGGGGTCTGGGAGGGTTCCGAAGGGGCCATATTGCTCCAAAAAGGGGTTCTATTCTATAGAAAAGCGCTTCTTAGAATCAGGGGTCCAGATTTGGGGTGTTCCTGTGTGAGGTTGACAATGTGGGCTTTGAATTTCTGAAGATCTCGCACCTGCATGATTGGGGTCTTGGGATCCTACTCAATGCCAGAATATTCAATTCCTCAACCCCCAACTCCCACTCCCACCCCAACAAGTCCAAACCCTAGAATCTCAAATCGTCAAGCCTGAGCCAGCGGAAGCACTCAAACCCAATCTCCTTAACCGGATCAGGTCCGATGGATTTGTCAGATGACAGGAGTTTTTCCAATCGGGGTAGGGGTGCGGGTGAGGTATTCAAGGGCGTGGGGTCTTGTAGGGAATTATGTAGTATTGTATGTTACATCATACATATATATATATATCATATGTGTTTTGTTGTGTGTGTATGTGTATATATATTTAAATATATTTATATTTATATTTAGATATTCAAACTATATTCTTAGGGTTTAGAGTTTCTTGGGGACTCGCATACCCGATCTCTTAGGAAAACTTCTTGACTTTCGGACTCCAAGTCTCTGTGCTGACGAGGTCTGCCTGATTCCCAAACCCTACAGAATAGTAGTTTCTTATTGGCTGTAGACTCAACTTTTCAACTTTGGGGTTCTCATAAGGTAGTCGATTCTGAAAGTTTCAACTTTTATTCCCTTGGGTTTTGGGCCAGTGAGGCTTCGGACCCCCTAATTTTTTGGGGTAGAACCCTTCAAACGGTAGGTTTTCGGATGCGCAGCTAGGATTTGGGGTCGATTTTAGTTTGTGGGCTTTGGTTTACGTAGGGTTTGGGGATCAGGGTCGGTTCTACGCTCGGATTTAGTGTGTAGGGTGGGGTTTAGGGTTTAGGGTTTAGGGTTCGGGTTTAGTGTGAAGGGTAGGGTTTAGGCTTGGGGTTCAGGGTATGTGGGGCTTTGAGTTTAGCGTTTTGTTTGCGGTTCAGGATTTAGGTTTTACCCAGAGTAACCAAGGTACAAGGTTTTGGGGGTCCTATACAAATTTTAATGGCACATTGGTTAAACCCGAAACCCCAAAACCCCCCCCAGGGACTGTATCCCCGATCGCTGGGAAGCCCTCGAAATTTCGCGAGGCTGCGACGGGTGCGGAGGCGCAGCGCCTGGCTTTAATGCGCCCCTGCTAACTTGCAATTGAGGGTCCAGATTACGGTGGGTCTTTATGAAAGGATACTACAAATTGGGACAGTAGCCGCTCAGTAGCCCTAAGGGTCCATGTGCCCAAGTAGTACATACTTTGGCCTTAATGTAGTCCCTCTTTGGGTACTTTAGGGCCAAAGCATATACTGCACGGGTACATGGACCCTTATGGTAGGGTCCTCAGTATTTGCTGAAACTCCAATTCGGCTCGATGGTTCAGACTAAGGATTGAAAGGCGATAGGCTTTGAGGGCTGTAGCTACTTGAGATCGAAATCTCCGCGAAAATTCAAGAGCGCACTCGCAGGCACAGCTGCCACGACTACTTCGATACACCCGATCATGCACACACGCGCACAGAGATTGTCTTACGTACTCTGTTATGCTACTGCCCCTGCTCCGGCTCCTGCTACTGCCACCGCAACCGATACTGATGCTGCTATGCTGCTAATGTACCAAATCCTGCATAATCCGTAATACAGCTTGTCACGCGAAGATAGCACAGGATATACTTGTCTTTCTACTGTATCAACGTCAATAGCACCAACAGCTTAGGGGCAAGTAGGTAACCTTAAACCTGTTGGGGCTGATATAGTCCTACTATAATTCAAAAGTTTAGCCTTTTTGGGGCCCGGGTACTCAGCCCCTAAGACACAAACCCTGGAGATCAAAATAGCCCAAAAGCCTTGTATAGTACGGTCTTTGGGCCTCAAAGCCTTTCCTTAGATCCCTAGGGTTAGGGACCCTAAACCCGAAACCCTAAACTCAGCCCCTAAGACACAAAGAAGCCCAGGAAGGCGGCGAAACGGTTGGGCATCCTCGCCTGCGGCTACGGCTTCTTTAGCGGCCTGCGCGGACTGATGATGCCTGGTGCCCGGTGGGGTTCTGGTTTGGTTTAGGGTTTAGGGTTTAGGTGTGGGGTTCGTTGCTTACTGTAGGGTTCCAGAAAAGACCCAAACATAGACTTTCGAGTGGGGTATCCCTACCTCATTGCTTTGTTTATAAAGGGGTTATGGGAGATCCCAACCTTCTGGTTCTTCTTTAGGTACCTTTTTGTGTCCCTATACTGGGTTTGATACCATACCCATACCATCCAAGATCCCTTCATCGAAAAAAAAACTGTAAATGAGAATAGAGCCCGGAAGATGATAAATACTCCTTACTTAGTAAGGGTTCTTAAAGGGCTCCTTAAAGGGATCTATAGGGTTCCTTAAAGGGATCTATAGGGTTTAGGGTTTAGGGTCTACTTGGAGGGGCAGGGGACTTAGTAAGTCGTTTATANAAAGGGCTCCTTAAAGGGATCTATAGGGTTCCTTAAAGGGATCTATAGGGTTTAGGGTTTAGGGTCTACTTGGAGGGGCAGGGGACTTAGTAAGTCGTTTATAAGTAGGGTTATAATTGGGGTAACTCCATTTAGGGTACTTATAACTCTAACTTATAAGCTACTTACTAAGTCCCCTGCCCCTCCAAGTAGTTAGGGTTGATTGGAAGATCCGAATCTGGCTGTTGGTTTTCTGCAGATGTTTGCTTTGATAAGCGTTGTATGAGGGGCTTAGAGTTCAGGGATAGGGCGTGAGGTTAAGGGTTGAGGGTTTAGGGTTTGTCGGGGTGCTCTCGTAAAGGTTGGACTAGTCTCTAAATCGTTGTGCCCCTGAGGATCGGATCGAAGCGACTCGTACCCCAACACTCTAAGCCTTAGAACCGTACATCCAAAAGAAACGAAACCCTAATATATATATATATATATATCGCAATCTTGAAATCAGCCCAGGCGACTAACCCGAGGAATCCTAAACCATTTCTAGTGCGGGTTTGCCTGACGGGGACCCCACCATGCGAGGTCCACTGTCTTGAGACCTCGCAGTGTGATGAAAGCCGTTCACTGTGCCATTTGCTTCCGTGATGCTTCTAATACACAACTGTCCGCAGGTTTAGGCCTTATGAGACTGTCTTCATTAAACTTGAAGCCGGTAGACTTGTTTATTACCGATTCCCTGGACAGCCAACCCCAAGCCCTGCAACCGAAGCCCTGTACCTGTAACGCAGCCCTTCAAGAATCCCCTAAACAACCCTAACCCTATAAACCCTACACCCAACCTCAATCTAGACCCCCCAAGTACCCTCTAATATCTCCCAAATACCGTTTATTACGGGCCACAAGGACTCTATTAAATGGCACTTGGGGGGTCCTGGCGCAAGAGATCGTTTAAGAAAAGACCTTTCAAGGAAGCCCGGTAAGGTCCATTGCCGAAAACCGGCTGCTCCTTCGTCTTCGGAGGTGGGACAGTCTCAATTTTTCCAGGGCTTCTCAGATTGGGCGCTAGATCTTGCATATTGGGTTTCCCAATAGCAGCCCTTTGGGATTCCAACAATCGAAGCTTGCCCGTCTCACTTATGTACTGCAAATAGCGGTTGCCATTGTTTTATTTGCTCTCTCCGCAAGTGGAAGATTATCTTTGAAGTGTTTTTGCACTGACGGTTCACAGTCATGGACTCTACTGCGCAGAAATGTATGATTGAAAAGAAGGGAGTTTTGGTGTTGTGAGTGACGCTTCTTGAGCACTGCTCGTTCGTTTGCCTCGAGGAAGAAGCGGTTGGCGGCAAGTTAGTAGGGAACTCCTAAATCCCCAAATCCGAAAACCCTAAAACCCTAAATCCGAAAATTCTAATCAAGACGTTCGGTTCAAGCTTGACCCTGAACCCGAAACCCCTACTCTATTGCACTACGGGTCCATGTACGCAGGTATAGTAATAGAGTCTATACCTGGGCCATAAAGTAGCCACGAACGGAGTATTTTCAGGCCAAAGTGCGTACATATTGGCCGCAGGGTTAGCCTGCAAGCGGAAGGAGGGAACAAAGGGGATGATTCTAGGGATTCACTCTCCCACTCCCCCTTAAGCACCACTAAGACTATCCCGCAGGCAAACCTTTTCGCGTCTTCTGCAGCAAGATATCGCCTTTCACGATCTGCGTGACGTGCAGCCCCCAGGGTGTTCTGTCAGAGCTTGGGTTTAGGGTTTGATGGGTGATACGGTTGATGGACAAAATCCTGCATTACCCATTATAAGGAATATGCCATAATTCCCATAGTTTAGAGTCCTTAGGGTCATGCAGGATTTTGTCCATCAACCGTAGGTGCCTTCCTGATTACCAATAATTGTCTGTAGGGCCTGGTGTCAGAGTTGTGATAATAATCATATACGCCCAAAGCTTTGTTCTTATATGAAGGCCTCAAGAGCATGCTGACAGACGTGGGTTCAAGTTGGCCGGGGTGTGTCTTTGTTGTTGTTGTGGTTTCTTGGTTGTTCTTTTTTGCGCTTTGGGCTTAGGAGTTCCAGGCGTGTAGGAATTGGGGGGTTCAACGGTCCAAGCTTTGCCGGATCTGTGGAACATAGCCCTTTGTTTCAAGAGCCCAGTGCTATTAGGGTCTGTGGGTTTAGGTTAGGATTTTGGGATTCAGGGTTGCCTGGCTTAGGATTTAGGGTTTCGGCCGCTTGTTGCAATGATCAAGTTTCAACCCTATGAAACATGGATCCCGCGGGCAAGCCATGCTCGTGTCCTTTAGAGATGTTGGCCATGTGTTCGAGATCATCCCTACAGCTCCGAATGCCGAAAGTAACCGGGCTGTGTTCCGATTGAAGACATATAGAATCCACTCTACCTATAGTCTCCATTGTAGTTCCTTTTGGGGGTTACCTTATATTTATGCTAATTATATATTTGGTTAAACCAAAAAGAAGGAGCTACAATGATAATTCTTTCAGAATTATGGTTCTTTTTCTGTACATCCCTCAGTCCATGAGCATTAATCCACCGCAAGGGCTCCGCGACCGTAAGTCCAGCTTGTGACTGCTTGGCTCTCCAAACCCCTAAGCCCGAAACCCTGGAAGACAGACCTTCCAAAATCCCTTATTTGGAATATACCTTAAATGATGATAGGATCCCTATTATGATTTATGGTAGATGTTCCTTAATTAAGGGATTTTGGAAGGTCTGGTCTTCTCATCTTCATGAAAAGAAGCGTACGCTATGCACAGACTGTCGGAGTACATCTGGTTTGGCGCCGTGAGTTGAGCCTCGGCGTCGGTGCAGTTTGACATGAACTGGTATTCCTGTCTTACCCTGGGGATCAAAATAGCCCAAAAGCCATATATAGCACGGTCTTTGGGCCCAAAAGCCTTAATATATGAGTCCTTAGATCCCTAGGGTTAATTCGTTGGGGGCAGCACATCCCCAATGCAACATCAGATTGCTGAATACCGTCCTCGGTTCATAGGCGGAGTACGATTACCTCAAGTCCCGGCTGTTTACATGTGTCTTCGAGTATGCAAAGTGTTTCTGCCGCCCAAGCGACACCGTTTCAGAACATGGAACGCAGCATGTGTATTCTAGCTTTGGGCGAGTATGCATACGGCTGCCGAGCCAGATTGGTAAGTGGATACCTTTTGTCCGAGGCATCTCCTTGAGGATAGAATCGGGGAGAAGGCCTGAATATGTTACTTCATGTAGGATTTTCGGTAATTATGGTTTAGGGTTTAGGACCCTAAGCCCTTGTTCCTCCTTACTACCTCTGAACGATGTAGACTTCGACTTCTACAAAGAGCACCCGGATCCGGGACGCCGAGGTCGGTGAGCTTACCAGCAGGCTGGAGCTGCAGAAGGGCTATAAATAAGGCTTAACTATAAAGCTTGCTGTAAGGGTTCGATAGAGGGTACCGCAACCCTAAGAGCTTCTGAGGTGCAGGTTGCGGTGCAGGCTCTTCGTGCCGCACCGCGTACCCAGACCTTTGGGAGGATCCAAAAAGTAGATCCCTTAATGGGGGTTCCTATAAAGTACCCTTAGTAGTATAGGGCCCCAAATTAGGGGATCTACTTTCTAGATCCTCCCGGGGGTCTGGGTAAGGGGAGCATGCACAACGAAAGGGCAATCATCGGTTGGGTTTGGGTATATTTTCGGAATTTCAGTGAGCTGTCGCCGGAATTTGAGTTTGATAACTCCAGAAGGAGACTGCGCACCGTAGGCCCTAAGTCCTAAAATGTGACATGCTTGCTCGATAAACTTAAACCCAGCTGAGGTCTTAGCCTTCTTAACGCAAGATACCCCGCACGCCCAAGCCCCTAACTCCTGTCTCAGCCCCAAATGAACCGGTAACCCCAGAGCCGCATAGGGCTGTGGGCCCATTAGGTCTTGAGTCCGATGCCAGAAGCCTTTCCGTTCTTGTGTAGTTCTCTAAAGTAGGGTAATAATTAGGGTCCCTTTCAAGGCCCTTTTCCAATAAGGATGCCGTACCATTTTGGGGACCGACTAGCAAGGAACCCTGAGTTCGAGAACTCGCCTTTCACCAAGCCTTTAACCCCAAGCCCCCTGAAACTTATACCACAACCTAGACCCCCCAACTACCCTCTATTGTGCCCCAAATAGCCACTATTAAGGACCCTAAGGCCCTAAGGGCTCCATTAAAGGGCCTTTTGGGGGTCCTGGAAGTCGAGAAGCCCTAGCTCGCAAGACGCTTCACTCTACAAATGGTAAACCTTGCATTTTCAGAACCCTGAAAAATTTAAGCAAGCCCTAAACCCGATAGACCCTAAGCCCGAAAATCCCCAAAACCTAAAGGCCCTAAACCTTAAACGCCCTAAATCCCAAACCCTAAAAGCCCTGAAAGCCTAAACCCGAAAAAGCCTTAAAAAGCCCGAAAGCCTAAACACCCAAACAAAACCCTATAAACCCCAAAAGCCCTAACAGGCCCTAAAGGCCCTGAAACCTAAGCCGGTGCACTTCTGGTGCGAGGCTGAACTCGGACTGCGAGGCGGTTGCCAGCGGGTTGGCCCTGAATTTCAATATCTTCCTCAGGATCGGGGCCTGGGGTTTCTCAGGGTTTAGGGGGTTGAGGGTTGAGGGTCGGGGCCTAGGGTTTATTGGGATTTAAAGGGTTTAGGGGCTGAGGGTTTAGGGCTGGGTTATGATATATCTTACTCAGGACCGGGGTATAGGGTTTACATAGGGCAGTTTAGGGTCTAGGGTTTGCTATGATGTATATCTTTTCCTCAGGGCTGGGACTAGGGCCTAGGGTTGAGGGCAGCTTAGGGTTCAGGGCTTGCGGTTAGGTTTAGGGGTTTGGGGTTTAGGGGCCTACTTGGAGGGTCGGGGGACTTCGTAAGTAGGCAGCAAGTAGACTTGTAAGTACACTGAAAGGAATCCCTATTGGAGTTATGACATATCTTCCTCAGGACCGGAAGGGGTTTAGGTCCAGGGGGTTTTCGGTAAGGCCACATTATATACTATTTGGGCACATGTCCTCGCGTCCCTGACCATGACCTCTAAGAACCTTGAAGTAACCCTCAAAGGAACCCTCTTTTTTGTTACACACACATATATAAGTATCATATATATATATATATACATATGTGTATATATATATATATGTATAAGCTATACATGTGCATATATATATACATATGTATAAATATGTGTGTGTATATATATATAATAATGTTTGTGCCTTGGCCTAAAAGCATCACTACCTCAGGAGCTTCGTCCAGCTTGTGCCCGGGGCCTCAAATTGTGAAAGGACCTTGAGTGCCCGTCATTTTCGGATTAGGGATTAGGCTTTGGGGTACTATAAGGGTTCGTTTAAAGGGTACTATAAAGGCTCCTTTAAGGGATCTTAGGGGATTAGGGGTTTAGGGTTTAGGGGTTTAGGGCTTAGGGGATATAGGCTTTGGGGTAGGGATTGCGTCGAATCAATTTCGGGGTTTGGGATTGCGTAGTCTCGGTTTCGACGTTCAGGGATTCGATCGCTGAGTGCGGGTTTAGGTGGGTCTGAGCTCATTATCCCAAAGGGTCCAAGTATCAGTATCGTATATACTTATAGGGTATTTTGGGGGTCGAAGTATATACCATAATGATACTTGGACCCTTTGGGTATTGGGGTTCAAGCATCCGCTTCCTGACTTTAAGGACTAAGAGTCTGAGGGTGTAGAGGGCCTAGGGTTTAGGGTTTAGGTTTAGGGTTTAGGGTTAGTCTCAGAGTTTGGGTTTGGGGTGTGGGGTGTGGATTTAGTGTTGCGGGTTTTTTTTCCAACTTCGGATTCCTTGGGTTCCATCCTTTCGCTGTTCCGCTCGGGTTCTGGGTCTCTGTCTGCCCTTCAGCATTTGCTGTCGCTCAGCCTGCAGACTTCAAAACTTGTGAAGGCATGTATCAACATATTTCTACGTTTCTGTCCGTCTCTCCGTGCATATATCTACATATTTTTGTACACATACATCTACTTGTACAAAACCATATACATATGCAGTCATATACATATACATATACATATACGTACATATACGTACATATACCAAACGTCTCCTCGGATGCATATACATATGTATATATATTTATACATACCTATGTATATCTATATATATATATATGTGTGTGTGTGCGTGTATATGCATATGTATATGTAGACATGCATCACTATAGCCTTTGTATGTTCACATATGTACATTCACATACATACATATATGTGTGAATTTATATATATATATATATACATATAGAAATATTGATAACTATTATAGATATAGAATATTCACGTACATACACAGCTGCATGTATAGTTGGAGGTCTAGGGGTTAGGGGCTTAATTAATGGTTGGATTTAGGGACGCTTGGTTGACTTGGGT
The DNA here is from genome assembly GCA_003297005.1 of Symbiodinium sp. clade A Y106. NCBI lineage: Eukaryota > Dinophyceae > Suessiales > Symbiodiniaceae > Symbiodinium > Symbiodinium sp. clade A. The sequence continues at coordinate 105,874 of BGNK01001111.1, read as the reverse complement.
TTGCTACAGTTTAGGGCTTTCTTTGACTTAGGGTTCAAGGCATTTCTGCCGAATGTAGGAGCCGGAAGAAACAGTCACCGATGGTGGCCATGCGATTTCTGTGCGATAAGGTTTGGCGTGTGCTACCTGACCGTCACTTCTTGGCAGCTTTCGCCGGGAGCCCGGCTTGCTTCTTTTGCCCAAGAAGAAGCTTGTAAATGCACATCATGCTCTGAACCTCGCTCTGGCACATCGCGACTTTGTTTAGTGATGTTCTCGAAGTCTGAAACTATCTGCTCCTGGTACTGCTATGAGGAGGAGTAGGACGACGACGACCACTACTGTGACTCCTCCTGCTGCTGAACTACTACCACTAGCACTACCGCCACGGCTACACTGCCGCTGTCGCTACGGCTACCACGACCACTGCCACTGCCACTGCCACTACTACCATTGCGCCGACGCCGACAACTACCATTACTGCGACCGGTCACAAATTTGATGCCCGTCGATCTCAGCTTTGGGCAGTAGTATCCAGCACGGTCCTGGGACAGATCCCTCGCCACGTGACCATGTAAAGCTCGCATGGCAGAGAGACTTATGCGCTTGCTTCAATCCCTAAAAACAGTCTGTACCTTGGCCCCAAAGTAGCATATTTACTCTACTATTTGGGTACACAGACCCGTATATAGGGAATCTTCGAGCCTCTTGAACTCCCGATGCTTTCTGCCCTGCTGACTTCCCAGGGCTAGTTGAGGCCCCGTCGGATTCCTGTTGCAGATAGGACGCGAAGTGCAAAGTGTGAGCAGGCTTGTTTCGTCAGGATTCGTCAGGGTTTAGGGTTAGGATTTTGTTGGTGTTCATGCGTTCTTTTGAGCGTTCTCTTGATCTCAGGGTCCACGTACCTAAATAATATATACTTTGGTCATAAAGTAGTCCCTATTTAGGTACTTTGAGGCCCAAGTATATACTATTTGGGTACATGGACCCTTAGGGTTGTTTATGCTTGTCATCTCATCCCACATGGTGTGGATCTGGCTGTCTGCTTCGGCTGGAGTGCGGCTAGTCTTCCCAAGCTGCACCAGTGGGCAGAATTCACATGCGAAGAGTGATTAGCAAGAGCGGCGACCGATATTTGTGTGCAGTCTGAGAACTACCTGATGTTGATGCAGGCTCATTTTGCTGGGCGTTTGGGCTGTGCTCTTTTACGTGCTACTTGGCAGAGATGGGGATTGGGGGCATTATTGGCAGCATTGCCGTCAAATACAGGCAGCCTAGTGTACAATAACTGCACATACTTTTAATGGACTCATGATGTTCCCACTTCTGCTACCTTGTCTATTCCATTTGTGTGGTTGCAATCTGGCGAAATCACAGCTGGGCTCCTCAACCCCCAATGCCAGCCACGAAAGTACTCGTGAACAGGACCCAGATTCAGAGGCTTGGGGGCGACCTCGGTTCGCACAAAGCTTGCAAGGTATAAGTCTTAGGCCCAAACTTGATGCTTCAAGCGTGAATACCAGTAGCACGGCCCAGCTACTCTGAAGCCTCTCAACACATTAGCCGAACATACCTGTAACTTACAACAGCCCCAAGCCCCTAAACCCAACCCCGAAACCCAAACCCGAAACCCTAAAGCCTCACTTACTGAAAGCCTGAGCTGTAATCCTAAGAAGCCGATCCAAGGTATGCTGTTTATGGCCGGTTTGCCAGGCGCTCGTCGCTGCTCCGGCAGGCCTGTACAGACTTAGCGATTCTCGCTCTGGATTTACATACGAAATTCATGAGCGACATATGCAATCCATCTCGAAGATCAGCACCATCATCGGCAAATCCTCTCGGTGCCACCACTATTTGGTGCGTGCAGCGTGCGCACTGCACTCGGGTGCGAGCCACAACTAGCGCCCAGACACTTCCGAGTCAGTGTTCAGCCGTGTGGATTTATGTGCGGAATACAGTTCGAGCAGTTTACATTTTCAGGATTTAGGTTGCGGCCAGTATTTTGCCAGTGTAGGGGTTAAGATGTCGTGAAAAGAGCCAGGACAAGCTCGCCGTGTTGAACGGAGTTGCTACGGAGGCCGCTCCGATTTCCGCGCAGTTTTTTAATCATGCTCAGTGCCTACTTGGGGGTTTGGGGCTTGCAAGCGGGCCAAGGATACGGTTGATGAACAAAATCCTGCATTGCCCATTATAAGGAATATACCATAGTTCCCATAGTTTAGGGTCCTTAGGGTCATGCAGGATTTTGTCCATCAACAGTATGGTGGTTCAGGGGTTATTGGCTTGAACTGGGCTTTGGAGTACCATACTTTAATACTTTTTTCTTAAAGGAACCCTTATGAAATAACAGTTTATACTTTTTTCTCCCTGGTTACTTAAAAGCCCAGTGGTTCAGGGGTTATTGGCTTGAAGGGTTTGAGGGTTTGGGGTTTTAAGGGCTCGATGTGCCTGCCCTATTCGTCCATCAGCCTTCCCCCTAAACCTGGCCTGAAGGGGCAGGGGACTTAGTAAGGGCTCTTAAAGGGCTCCTTAAAGGGATCTATGGGGTTCCTTAAAGGGATCTATGGGGTTTAGGGTTTAGGGTCTACTTGAAGGGGCAGGGGACTTNGCAGGGGACTTAGTAAGGGCTCTTAAAGGGCTCCTTAAAGGGATCTATGGGGTTCCTTAAAGGGATCTATGGGGTTTAGGGTTTAGGGTCTACTTGAAGGGGCAGGGGACTTAGTAAGTTGGTTATAAGTATGGGTTATTATTAGGGTAACTCCATTTAGGGCACTTAGAACTCTACTTATAACCTACTTACTAAGTCCCCCGCCCCTTCAAGTAAGGTTTGAAATAACTCCGGAACTATAGACCTCAAAGCCATCTCAAACCCGAATGTGCAACCGCTGGACCCTCCGTCTTGCAAGATCTGACTCCTAAACCCTAAACCCCTCAACCCTAAGCCCTAGACCCCTAAATCTAAACCCTCAACCCCCTCAACCCTAAGCCCTAAACCCCTAAACCCTAAACCCCATCAGCCCCTCAACCCTAAGCCCTAAACCCCTAACCCCTAAACCCTGCTCAGGCTCTGGGAAACGTCCGCACCCTCCGGGCCTTTTCTGGAGAAGAAGCGATGATGAACAGGCGAGAGCTCTAAGGTTTGAAAAGTTTTGGGCTTTTGGGTTTGGGGTTTAAACTTTAGGGTTTGAGGGGTTTTAGGCTTTGGGGCACTTTGGGGTGTAGGGGTTGAGGGGGTTTTAGGCTTTAGGATTGGGGAGTGTTAGAGTTTCCAGGTTTAGGGTCAACCGTCTTCCGCCGGGAGCTTTCCAAGGAATTGACTGAATCCCGAGCTATGGTCCAGGTCTAGAAACCCTAAACCCTAGTCCAGGGTGCAGGGGTTTCAGGACATTTAGGGTTTGGGGTTTTAGTGGTTTGGGATTTAGGGGCGCAGCATCCAGTCAACTCGTTTGGGATCTTCCGTCTCCCGTCTGTGGGCACACTGTTGAGTGCAATTTTGAGCAAGAGTTCCAGACATACTTCCCCTACGAACCCCTAGACCATGAACCGTAGACCCGATGAGGTACGAACAAGAGTCCTACAACCTGATCTTTCTGGAGCATCAGCGCGGTGCTGCTTATGGACTCTATGCGACCTTCTACAATGGTTTGACTGAGGGCATCAAGGCGTGTCAAACATGGAGGGTTAAGTAAGCTGTTAGAGTGGAGGGTTAGGGCTGCCGAGCTAATGACATGAACCTTGAAGCGGTAGTGTTGGGAACTCCTCGTGCTTATCACCAGAAACTGGCTTGGACTGCTTGTATATTTCCACTCATCTGAAATGCATGTGTAAGAAGGGTCTTCCATAGCCCTACATCGGCCCGACAACCGAAGCAGCACTGAGTCAATCAACGGTTTCTGAGACAGATCCCAGGATATACCGTAGCTTCCACTATGCAGCAACTACTGCGAAAATGTGAACAACTGATTTGCGGCGCCATCTGCAATCATTGTTAGAACTAGAACACTTCTCGTAAACGGATTTCGAACCCACGCTGTTGAACTCCCTCAGATTTCATGGTGAGCAGACACCGGAATGCCTTTCTGATAATCTCTCGCATGATGCATTGCTGATAGGGCCCTGTTTAGGTTTAGGGCTTAGTCTTTAGGCATTGAGGGTTTTGGGGCTTGGCCCATAGTACGCGGGTTTAGCTGTTGAAAGCAAACAGGGTTCGTCACCGGGTGTGATTTTGACTTGTGAGGACAATTCTATATCAGGTTCGCATTCTTTAGGTCTTTTCAAAAGGAACTACGATCGTGTGTTCATGAACATCTAAGTGACGCTGCTGCGTATGATGTTCATGATGACAGCCGCGAGCGTGATCACGTTGATGGCGGTCATGCTGTCGCTGATCCTGCCGATGTGGCGAGAACCACCGTGGTGTCCATGGATATCAATGTCGGTGTGTTTCAAGAAGAGCGGCAACGACAGGAAGAGGACTAGAAGGATGACTTATGATGACTTGGTGCTACTAACAACAATCCACATCTTCAGCATTGCCTCAACGCTGAATCCTAAAATTCAGTAATTATTTTCCTTTTGCCAGGCAGTCGCACTGGGCACCGGCGGTGTGCTGGTTTCGCGAGGGGCATCGGACTGAGGAGAGTGGCTTTCAGGTCACACCCGTGCCCCGAACCCTGAACGCTGAGCCGAATCCCAGAAGCTAACATACTACGATATATTACAATAATATAGCATAGTATAGCATAGTATATCGATCTTGAAATGACTATATGGTAGTCGCTTATCATATAACATGCAATGATATCGTATACAATGCGAAAGCTTGTGCAGGAGTGCAGACACTGCCACTGTTTTTTCAGTGCTGGATCGTCGTCGTCGGAAGCGAACTGTAGGCAGAAGTTTGCAATCCCCCACCTCCAGTGTCTCCATGGATTCATACGTTTGTTGAATTCATGCAGACGTCAGAGCAGGAGATGTCTAGACATGTGAGCCTGAAAACATGAGCCCCTAGATCCTGCTGGTATTGTCATGGAGATACCTCAATCAACATGGGACTTCGCAAGTAGGGCTATAATTACAAGTAAAGCAACTAGAGCTATCCCTAACCCTTAACGCCTAAGCCCGATATCTTCTGCAAACCTTACTCGGCTCCAATGTCCAATGATCCGTTAAATAGTAACTTAAATAGTAGTGTCCGGATCCCGATGATGCTGATGGTGATGATGAAGATGTTCATTGTCACCAGCATCGCCATCATTTCTTCTCGAAAGCAGCAGCTCGGCGTAACTCGAGGCGATCAGCCCAGAGCAGCTCACAGCGTGCAAGCCCCGGGGTGCGAGCGGACATCGGACCACTTGGGGTTCAATGAGTTTCTTCTACGTGGTCTACGTGGTCTATGTGCATTTCTTCAACAGGGTTCGATGAGGGTTGTTGTAGCGATTCGAAAACATTCGGAGTTCGGGGCTGAGGGCTTTGGGTTCGGGACTTGTAGAGTCCAGGATTTGCGGGTGCCATGGGGTCCCGGGCCGTGCAGCGTCAGGCTGACACATACGAACGTCTCTGGAGCTTGTTCGAAGGATACCCTAGACCCACTGCCCAAGTTCAGTTCTAAGCGCTACACCACAAACTGACACCTGCTAGTTATCATCTCCGGTCCAAGCTGATGCTGAGCTCTTAAACCCTAAACCCGTTATGTCCCAACTCATAGTTCAGGTCATGGTTCAAGGCATGCCTAGAAGACTTATGTGGTACACGCTCCCACACCCATCCGAAAACACACCCTGCACTCCGAAGTCAGCAGAAACCTAAACATTCCGAAGTGCATAAACCTACCATTGGTTAGTAGGGAATGGAAGAATGGTAGTAATAGTAGTTATAATTGTACCCCATTCCTCCACTCCCTACTAACCAAAGGCATGAAAGAGAGTCTCTGGCTCCTTGGGTTTGGGGTTTTGAGTCGTTGGATTCTCTGGGTTCAGAGACGCCCGAGGTCCATGCTCTATGTGGACAATGTTGTTGGCTCATCACTGGCCGTCGGTGGCCAGTACAGGCCCCTTTAAGGGATTCTCTAGGGTCCTTTAAAGGGCCCTTTAAGGTCCTTTAAGGGAGGTTGAACAAGCACTTATAGAAGGGGGTCTAGGTGGAGTAATCACAAATAAGAGTCCTTACAGAAGGGATCCTTAATGCTACCTACCTTCATCCCACCTTTTGTGGCCTCCGATTAAAGGCCGCCTTAAGGATCCGGTTTGGGTTTATAGCGTTTAGGGCTCGGGCCATGTACTGGACCGGAACGGCACCAATACCTGTATCTGTAAAGTCTATACCCAGACGCTAAAGTTGTCAACAAGGATTTAAATTTCCCTTATGGTTCCTGTAGAGGTACATGCAGGACCACAATTATTTGGGGTTTTGGCGAACGTTGGGGTTTTGGGGTTTGGTTAGGGGTCCGTAGTGTTAAGAGGGGAAAGTTTGGAGATCTAAGACACTTTCGGATTTCATGGTTTCAGGATAATGCGTCTTCAGGTTTATAGCATGGGCATTGGACCAGGGGCATCCGGTTCCATTCGATTGTTGGCAGGAGCAACAGCCCTTTTGAACGCTTTGGGTAATGAAGCAGCTTTCGAGACCTGCTGGCAGCTAGCAGAGGCCTTGCTTCTGAACCGTCAACCCTAAACCCCTAAACCTCATACCCTTGCTTCATATGGCGCGCAGGCAATTGATGCAAGCCATCGGCTCCTCTCGGAAGGCAGGGAACTGGCTTTGATACGTTCGGTGCGTATATAGTCCGAGGAGGATCACTCACGGCTTGTGGGTTTAGGGAGGGTTTAGGGCTGTTAATTTCCCTAACGGTCCAAGTACCTAATAATCATACACTCTCCAAAATAGTAGCCTACATAACTACTATCTCAAAACCGAGTACCTAATTATTGGGTCCTTTGGACCCTTGGGGTTTGGTTTAGGGATTAGGGCGATCCTATTGTACCAGCTTACCGAGATACTTGTGCTTGCAGCTGCTTGTGGGTTCAAACAACCATCCCCGAGCCCAATGAGCAAGAAGGGCTTGCCTTAACCCTGAAGAAGCTACCTTTGTAATTCCTTGTATAAGGAAACCATAAAAAGGAACCCTCAAAAGGTGGGTTTCTGAAGGTCCCGGTAGGGTTTGGGGGCCTTGAAATGACGAGGCATCCCCAGGTTACGCTTTAGGGGTTTAGGGTAATTAGGGTTTAGGGTTTAGGGGTTTGGGGTTTAGGGTTTAGGGGTTTAGGGTTTAGGGTTCAGGGTGTCATCCTTATGGAGTTGCTTCGCAGCTTGTGCTGCAAACCTTCGCGTTTCCACACGGATGCCTTGGTGTCGGGGCACCCAAGCGGTTATGTCCGAGCATCGAAGCAGAAGTCGTGCCGCCGAAAGCAGGCCCTGAAGCAGGATGTAGGGCCTTAGGGTTCAGGGCCTTAGCCGAAGCAAGCTCTACAACCCCCCTAAACCCTAAACCCTAAACCCTAACCCCCCCCCCCCGTGTTAAAGAGAGACGGCTGTGCTGGGATCGCAGGTCTTTGAGTATGCCGAGATGGCTCCTTCCCCGTCGATGGTGGCGACTGCAGCGTGCCGCCCTGAGCAGCCCTCCTTCCCCCTTGCCACGTGTACTTGGAGGTTCATGGGTAGTTATAAGTGGAGTTATAAGTAGGGTAACTATAATAACTACAACCCATATTCGGGGACTTGTAACTCCACTTAAAACTACCCATGAACCTCCAAGTAAGATTGTTATAACACCCTCACCAGTTTAGAAATCTTATATCAATGCAAGTGCCCAAAGTAAACCCAAACCCGATTTGAGCCTCCAGCCCAAAACTTGCTTGGACCTCCCAAAGACCCTCTATCGTACAAAACCATCGTAAAACCTCATGAAACCCTTAAGTAATAACTCAAGGATCCCTTATGAAGAACTTAGAAAAACCAATAAGCAGCCCTTATAAATCATGAAAACCGACAGGGCTTCCATAGGGCTTTCGGGCTCTGGGGGATACTTTGCTCTAAGGTTAGACGTATGGGCCCCTAATATGGACCCTTAGCCCTTTTAAGGGACCTTTAAAGGGTACAAATAGGGTATGTATGTATGTATGTATGTATGTATGTATGTATGTGTATATATATATATATAAATTAGGTATGTAAGGATCCCAGGCTCAAGGGCCCATACTAGGGGCCCATGGTTTCATCCTAAGATTTGCAGAGCCAAGTGCCCCCAGCCCCAGCCCAACACAGTGACCTTCGCCTTGAGGGTCGGGAGGGGGGGATTTTACATTANACTAGGGGCCCATGGTTTCATCCTAAGATTTGCAGAGCCAAGTGCCCCCAGCCCCAGCCCAACACAGTGACCTTCGCCTTGAGGGTCGGGAGGGGGGGATTTTACATTACAATACCTGGGCTTTGGAGTACCATACTTTAATACTTTTTTTCTTAAAGGAACCCTTATGAAATAAAAGTTTATACTTTTTTCTCCCTGGTTACTTAAAAGCCCAGATACTTGCTAGGTTACTGGGGATCCTGGCAATGGCTGGAATACGGTTTCGGGGCGTATAGTATAGCACTATAGACCTACAAGGGCAAGAAGGGAATCTTATTCCGACCTCTCTATCATCATCTGTCTATCATTTGAAGAGCACTGCAAAACCGCTTGTTGTTGCTGATGGTCACGGTGCAGGTATCTCGTTCACATATAAAACCCCATAGCCCCCCAAAAAAAGATCCTAAATCCTGAACACCCAAGCACGCTGGTAGCTGCTAACCACTAAACCCCAGACCCTGCACTCGATCTTATACCCGAAACCGTAATTCCTTGAACGGCTCCTAAATCCGCAACCCCAAGGCCCCAACCCCTCCACGAGATCCTAAACCCTAGACCCTGCCCTTTAAACATGATCCCAAACCCTAACCCTGAGGCTCTAAGGACTCATATTTGAAGGCTTTTGGGCCCAAAGACCATGCTATGTAAGGCTTTTGCGCTGTTTTGAGCCTTAGGGTAAGCCCATTAGACAAGATCTTCAACCCGAAATTCTAAACCTTCTAACTTGACAGAGATAAAGTCCGAAAGCAAACCTCTGACAAGTGAACCCCTAAACCCGTAGCAGTGAGCCTTTAAACCCAACACCCTAAATCCTAAACTCCAAACCCAAACTCCAAAAACCCTTTAGCAACCAGACAGGAAATTCTCCCTAAGGGTCCATGCCACGGTACCTAAATATGGCTACTTTAGGGCCGTAGTTTGGGGTACATGCACCCTTCGGGAAAATGCCTAGCCTCTAAACCCGCAACCGTAAACACCACCCTTTCCCAGGACAGATAGGCAGGTGGTACCTGCCGAGGATCTGAAGGGCTCCGTGACCTTCCGCCGGGGTGCCTTCCCGTGGGTGCCCTTTTCAGGGTTTGTAACACGGTCTGGGGGTTTGAGGCTTAGGGTTTTAGTTCTTTGCAGTTTAGGGTTTCTCGAGGGATCATCAGGATTTCTTTGGGGTTTATAGGGGTGTCTTTGGGTTTATGTGGGTTGTGGGTTTCTTCAGAGCTTTATAAGAGCTCATGAGGCAGAAGGGTTTATTTGGGTTATATGGGCTTGCTCATGGTTCATGAGGGTTTGTTTGAGTGGGGTGGAACAGATGAATTCGTTTTAGTTTCTAAACTTCAATATCCCTAAGGGTCCATGTACCCATATAGATATTAAATAGGGACTACATGAAGGCCAGAGTATATACTATTTGGGTCCATGGACCCTTAGGGTACAGTTTCTAAGGGTCCATCCATCGATCCGAATCGCAAGCAGGCACAGGTTACAGCGGTTCAGGATTTCGGGCGTAAAGCTTTGGGGGTCTATAGCCCTCAGGCTCCTAAGGGGCTTAGGGGTTTAGGGGTTTGGGGGTTAGGGGTTAGGGGTTTAGGGTTGACCCTTAGGCTCCTAAGAGGGTCTTGGGCGTTCTGGGGGAGGGTTTCGGCTTTGGGGCTAGGGTCCGGGATCCCACTACAAGGGTCCAGGAGGCCTTAATTAGGGCAGGCAAGATACCGGTGTACCAGTTCCTCGCTTGTTCTCAACATGCAGAGCGGTCAAGAATTTATCGAGAGCATGTATTGAGGTACCTTTTGACGTCATCTTATTCCCCAGCTATATCATCCTGACCAAAACGCAGGTTCTCCCCCCTAAACCCTAAACCCCTAAACCCTAAACCCCTACACCCTAAACCCCTAAACCCTAAACCCCTACACCCTAAACCCCTACACCCTAAACCCCTAAACCCCTACACCCTAAACCCAAAACCCCTAAACCCTAAACCCTTTCCCCCGAAAAGGTAATGCAGTGCAGGGTCCAGGGAATGTTCAGGAGGAGCCCTCGGGCTCCGGGCATAGGACGAAGCGTGTAAGGACAGTGCAGCTCTAGGGCTCCAGTTACCTAACCCCCGACACCCCCGAGAGGATCCAAAAAGTAGATCCCTTAATGGGGGTTCCTATAAAGCACCCTTAGTAGTATAGGGCCCCAAATTAGGGGATCTACTTTCTAGATCCTCCCGGGGGTCTGGGACCCTAAGGCTCCATGTACCCATATAATATATAATATATACTTCGGCCTTTAAGGGGTCCCTATATTACCTAAACGGTTTAGGGTTTAGGGTTTAGGTTAAATAGTAGGTTACTGGGGTATATAACTTGTGGTATTTAGGTACCTGGAGCCCTCGTGTAGAGTCTAGGGTTAAGGGCGCAGGGGTTGCCCGTTCCCAAAATTCTCAGGGGCGCCTGCGGCATGAGCAGGGTCTCTCTTGCGTTGCACCTTAATCCCTTGTTGCCATCAACCCCAAGCCCTAGACCTTATCATGGTTTGTAGGGTTTGGGGTTGTTTAGGGTCCTTGAGCTGGCAGTCTGGGATGCTTTTGAGTTGAGGTTCTTAACCCCCAGGCCTCGACCCTCCACAGCTAAACTCCAACCCTAAGCTTTCAAACTGCCTAAATCCCTCCACCCTAAAGACTTGTTGCATAGACCATACAACATCTGTAGAACATTTCTCTCGAAACTGCCCTCACTGTAAGTAACTCTTTTACCAAAAAGAAGCTTTCTAATCAACTCGATAGAACCGTGAAAATACTTCGGAGACCTCCGAGACTTTTGAGGCAACGTCACCTTTGCATACGCCGCCCGCGAGGATGAACCCGTCCTACGAGGTACTTTGGATTGTATAAATACCTTATAAATTAATGTTACGACTTTGGGGTTACGGCTTCAAGTGTATTTAGAGGTTCCTCTAATCCGGCATCCAGAATTACTTGGGAGCCCATTTGGGGCTTTCAAGATACTTGGATTGGGATCCCTGAATATGCTCCCCATTATGGTTTGATCAGTGCCGGAGCTTTCTTGCAAGCCTGCACGCTGCTCGTGTCGCTGTGATATGCCGGATGATTGTCCTTCCAGATGTGTTGCTGAATCTGGGTGCAGCAGTATCTTTGTTGTGGATAGAACCGCCGCTCGACAAACACCAGTGTTTGGAAGATGCTCGCCCTGCTGTTCTGACGCGTCAGAGGCTGAGCCACAGATTGCAAAAGATTCTGGGCTCTTGGTACGGATCTTAGCTTAATTCGAAATAGTCGTGATCTATAGTCAGTATGTTTTCCTACTTAGGGAAACTTGCGTTAAACTCCTCAGCAAGAACCCAAGAATTTTCGGAGGCGGCGCAAATTGTACGCAAACCATCAGGGTTTTTTAATATGTAAGCAGTGTATTGTAGCAGTTACATATATTCTAAGAAAGTATAGTATAGTACAGTATAGCATCGTAGATTAAATGTGCCTTCTCTTTGCCTGAGCTCCTCTGCTCTTCTCTTGCCTCTTGCCAGGCATTGACCTCGACGTACCACCTGGGCGAACGACCGCACTGGCCCGCGGGATAATGGGGGCTGGGGAGGGTGGTTGGGGCGAAGCTCGCCACCAGGTGTCGTGCTACAGTTGTCGTTTTTTATCGACAGGGATGCACTTCGAGATGGTCGATAGGACCGCTCCTTTACAGTGGATTGTTGTTTTATGTGGGAGCCTGTAGAGATCACAGATTTGGTCAACATTTGTGTGAACTAGGTTTGCGCATGTCGAGGTGGGTGTAACCAGCAATATACCAGTAAACAGGTGCAATGCTGGCAGGTTTCTGTCTCAGGGCCTCCCAAAAAGCACTGAAAACCCCGGAACCCTCGACCCCTATCCTCTAAACCCCTAAACCGCTGAACCCTAAATCCCAGAACTCCTAAACGCAATACCTAAACCCTATACCGTAAATCCAGAACCCCTAAACCCAAGACCTAAACCCTAAACCCCAGCACCCCTTAACCCAATACCTAAACCCTAAACCCCAGAACTTTGATAAGCTCAAAACCAACCTAAGCTAGTCGAAACTGAACCCTGAAAGCTGAAAGTGTACCCTAAGAGTCCATGTGCCCATAGTATATGCGGGCCCTCAAGTACCTAAGCGGGGACTAACTGCATTAAGGCCAAAGTATATACTATTTGGGTACATGGACCCTTAGGGGTAGCAGGTCGGCCCTTCTGGTAGTGGCAAGAGCACGGTCGCTGCGCTGCTTCAGTCTGGAGCTTACCCCTAGGGTCCAACGGACCCAGTACTTATGGTTCCTTGAAAGGACTTTATAAGGGGTTTGGAGGGTTTATTTGGGTTTTAAGATTTTGAGGATCCAAAGGCCCCATAGTTAGGTACTTGGGTTTAGGATAGTAGTTAAGTAGGTCAGTTTTTGGGTGAGTATATGATTATATTTGATACTTGGACCCTTAGGGTTACTCACCGGTTGGATTTGGCTGCGGTTCAGTGTTTTAGGTTTTGGTGTTTTACGGCGCAAAGTGCAGGGTTTAGGGTGTTGTAAAGGGGCATTTGCGGCAGGGCATTCTTGAACTTGTTCACGCTTTTCTTACGCGAGCTCATAACTCCTTCAATTAGAGATGGACCCGCTAAGCCTATATGGCTACTTGACCCTACATTTAAGTAGGGTTTCCATACCCAGAGGAGCCAAAGTGCCTATATAGGGAATGTAGGGTTTCTACAGTAGGAATTACTATGTATGATTTGGGGAAGTATCTCCCCCGTAACAGTACATAGGGCCCTTTGGGATATAATACCTTTCAAAGTGTCTTTGCGGCTTGCAGCTCTCAAGGCGCAGTTCGAACGATTGAAGCTGCAGAAGGTTTACAGCGCTCACCGTGGGTGTAGCGCAGCTGTTGGGGATCAGGTTCTACAAGGGTTGGGGTTGAGGACTTCGATGTCAGGTTTAGGATTCTAGTGTTGCTTTCAATTATACCCCTGCCCCCCTCGAGCAGTGAACCCGAAGCGGTGATTGGTTGAATGGTCTTTCCGGGACCCCGTGTTGTAGCTAAGACACCTCCGCCTTTCAAGGCGCTGGTACGAGCCAGACAGCGGGACGATCATGCTAGATGGCCCAGCCCCCAAGATGTGATCTTCCTTTGGCTATAAAGCTATAGGGCCTATGCAGTAGGTTTTGCATTATGAGTACCCCTGAACCCTACACCCTCTCCTTCATCAGAGTCATCAACACCGGTGATGTCGGATTTGGTGATGCCTGGTCTTCAATGTCCCTAATAAGCCAGGCATCCGAATGTAGTGGGCTCTCGTTCCTTATGAAGGGTTTAGGGTTAACCTTATACTACCCGCAACCCTGTAACCCAACATGTTTGTATCTGGGCATTTTGGGTTTCATGGCGCGGACACAAGAGGGTTTGCCGGTGAGGGCTTCGAATCGACTTGCAAGCATGATTCTGCTCTCCAGGAGAGCCCAATACCCCTAAACCCTATACCCTAAACCCAAACTAAAGCAGCGGAACCCTAAAGCCTACAACCTGCACACCCTATCAACACTGAGTCACTAGACCCTAAACCCTCAACAGGAAGCGGAATCGAAGCCAATATCTCCCAATCCGTGCATATTGAGGGCTCCTGGCTCCTATACATGGGATTCTCAGCAAGTCCTGCATTGAGTTATGCCCAAGGACACCAAACCTCAAGCCCTTGAAAAAGGCTGTCGGGCTTAGGGGTTGCCGTCTTAGGGGTTTAGGGCTTATTTCCTTTTAGTCCCTGCTAAACCGTACAAAAGCATACTCTGAAACACCATTACACTTATGGAGGCTCTTACGTCAAAAGGTTATAAAAGCCCTGAAGTTCCTAATCGAAGCCCTGAGCAGGAACCCTTGCAAGGAACCCTCTACTCTTTTATCAGGCCCCTTCTTGAAGGGGCAGGGGACTTAGTAAGGGCTCTTAAGGGGCTCCTTAAAGGGATCTATGGGGTTCCTTAAAGGGATCTTGTGGGTTTAGGGTTTAGGGTCTACTTGAAGGGGCAGGGGACTTAGTAAATTGGTTATAAGTAGGGTTATAATTAGGGTAACTCCATTTAGGGCACTTATAACTCTACTTATAACCTATTGTCACCCTCAGCGCCGATGAGTCCGAACCCAGTCGTCTCTGATTCCACTAGGCCTCACGCGTTTAGGGTGTAGGGTTCAGGATCTGGGCTGCTAAGCCTTAAACACGTAGAGCTGACGAAGCAGGTATGGACCTTGAACCCGTAGGTCCTAGACCGGATTTGAGACTCAAAAGCCTTCTGAAAACTTCCCCAGAAAGCCCGATACTCCTTAACTAAGGAATATGCCTTCAATTACAGCTGCCTTGATCTTATGATCTAAGGGATCTTCCTCAAAACCCTAAAGCCGAAACCCTAAATTCAAAAGAACGGAATACACTAAAACCCCAAACCCCAAATTTCCCAAACCCTAACCCTGGGTATCAAAATAGTGCAAAAGCCTTCTATAGCACGGTCTTTGGGCCCAAAAGCCTTAGTATATGAGTCCTTAGATCCCTAGGGTAATTTAAATCCCGGAGACTCCAATATCCCTGAATTAAGGAATATTCCGTAAATCATATTAGGGATCCTACTATAATTTAAGGTATATTCCTTAATTTAGGGATGTTGGAGTCTCTGGAAACCCTAAACCCCTAAACCCCTAAATACCTACACCCAACAGCCTTCTTCACTCTGAGGACATCCCATCGACCAGCTCGATCCTCGCTGGTTTCGTTCCTTGTTCGGCGTTTGTACCTCAGCTTTTAGGGCTCAGGGCTTACAGGGTTTAGTTTAGGGCTTATAGGGCCTGCCTCTCTCTCTCTCTATATATATATGTATGTATGTAGATGTTTAAATTTACACTTATATGGGAAATTGTGCCCTTCTTTTTTCAATCTCCTCTTATCTCACATTCTATCACGTTATAGTATACGATCTCATGTCATGTTCTGTCATAGTGATTGAGGTTCATGTATCTGACCCTCGCCACAAAGCATGCTATCCCTGAAACGGTAAGACAGTTCTCAGTCTGGGTAAAGGACATACAAGGCCGCCCATCCTATACCCGACGCTGGAACAGGATCTGCTGGCAGCGACTGTTGCAGAACGATGGTTGAGCTATAGTCTCCATTGTAATTCCCACTAAAGACCAAACTGGTTGAACCAGGAAAATCAACTACAATGGAGACTAAAGGCAGAGTTCTATGCTTTTCGAACTTTGGGGTGGGCGGGTTGGAGGGGGAGGGGCTTTAAGTGCCTCTACTACATGTGAGCACTAAACCCTAAGCCCTAAACCCTACTGTATGCAAGGAAAAGGCGAACGCGTAGTCCCCAGCGCAGCGTGTCGTTTCACCAGTATGGTTTTGACAATAGTTGCAGGGTTGCTGACGAAGCACCGAAGATCCTAACATAGAACACTCATGGACCTGAACTTTGGGATTCAGTTCGGCTGCTTCGGATATCTTGTCAAGTCGGCTTGTAATTGCAAACTCCAAGTTGAGTCTCTCCCAGATGAGCTAATGGGTCCTTCTCTTGGGGTCGGCATAAGTAGAAATGATATTCAACTAAGCTGTTTCCACGATATTCAGTTGTAGTCCACGTGTTTTGCTATATATTTGTACATTCCTGGGAACCCTGGAGCACCCCCGAGCCTTCCTCCAAAAAGCCCCTGATCCATCGAATCGAAGTGAGCCTTGAACTATGCACCTCTAGATCCCCACACCCCCCGAATCTCTAAGCCCTCAACCCTTCAACCCCTAAACCCGAAACCGCCCAAATCCTGGTCTACCCAAGGTCGTTCCTCAAGAGCCGCGCCTCTTTTCGGCGACGGTCTGGGAGAACATCGCCGGGGTCCCTGATGGACCGATGAGATTCCAGCTCAGGGACCGTAGCGTTGGATTTTACAGGCTGCAAGTGGGGTTTGACATGTTCTGTATGGAGTTTGATGGGCCTTTACATCTTTTGGGTGGCGTTTAGAGGCGCTACTTAAAGGCTGTAAGTTGTAAGTAAGGAGCTAGACTTACAAACACTTCTAGCTTACTTCTAGCTACCCATGAACCTGCCGGAAGGTAAGAACGCCGCCACGAGATGCATGTGAGACGCTTGATAGTTTCCCTAGGCCTTCAACTCTAAACCCAAAGCCTAACCCCTAAACCCTAAACCCCCTAAACCCCCTAAACCCCTAAACCCTAAACCTTTAAACCCCTAAACCCTAAACCCTAAAACCCTAAACCCTGAAACCCTAAACCCTGAAACCCTAAGCCCTAAACCCTAAACCCTAAGCCCTAAACCCTTCACCCTATCAGCCCTAAACTTTAGCACGTGTCTAAAAGTCTAAAATCCACGGGAACACATGGACTGGGGTGTCCATTGAGATAATGTACCGGCCTTAATAGAATAGAATTGGGCTTATTACCGTGGAACTGCAGGGGACTAAAGGAAGCAGCATTACTGATTCTTCCGACCCCTCTATCGGTCGAAAAGTTGTCGGTTTTGGATGGGGTTAGCTCTTCGGACTGTTTAGGTGCATAGGGTCGTGGCACCAGGCAACAGCCCCAAGTGTGAACACTAAAACATTAAAATTGCTTGTTGTTTCTTCCTGTTATACGGTAGTTTCAAGGTGTTGTAATTAATGCTCCAGTTCTTTATAGTTACGGTGGTAAGGCTTACGGAAATATGGACCCTAAATCCGTCAAACTCATGAGCCCGGAAGCCCAAACCATGGGGTAGTGCTACGGTTGATGGACAAAATCCTGCATGACCCTAAGGATCCTAAACTATGGGAATTATGGTATATTCCTTATTATGGGTCATGCAGGATTTTGTCCATCAACCGTATCATCAGAAACCCAGGACTGCCCTGCCTTCTGTTGGACAACTTTCCCAAAGGCTCCATGTACCCATATAGGAGGTACTTAGGCCTTAACGTACCTATATAGGGACCCCTTTAAGGCCAAAGTACCTGCTATATGGGCACATGGAGTCTTCGGGTTTTTGTATCCAGGAAAATATAATAGCCCAACAACAGGTGACACGATTCAGATGACGCTCAAACCCCCAAGCCGTAAACCCTAAACTGCCCTGCCCTGAACGCTATAATATAGGGGCCTAAATAATTTCCTAGACTACTTTGGGGGTTCCTTATTATAATTGTAGTATAATGGGCCCCCAAACCCTATTCTAATTATTAAGGCCCCTATACTATAGTACCCTTATAGTATCCCTTATAGTAACCCTTACAGACACCCTTAAAGGAACCCTTTTCTAAATTATTAAGGCCCCTATATACTGTAGTACCCTTATGGATCCCTTATAGTAAGCCTTACAAACCCCTTTAAAGGAGCCCTTTTCTAAATTATTAAGGCCCCTATACCAGAGTACCCTTATAGATCATTATAGTAACCCTTACAGACACTCTTAAAGGATCCCTTTTCTAAATTATTAAGGCCCCTATATTGACTCAAGGCCCTGGGACTGGGTGGTGCAGTTTTCGCTGCAAACCGGTCCGAGCAGGAGTTGTTTGGCGACGGCCGGGTCGGGGATTTCAAAGGTTCCCTAAACCCTAGACCCTAAACCCTAAACCTTCAAAGGGGTCTAAGTTTAGGGCTTTTGGGTTTATGTAGGAACCTGATTATGAAACCTTGGGCCTCTATTAGTTTTTTTATTTGAATCCTACTATTTTGGGGTTATAGGCCCAGGGTTTCTTAATCAGGTTCCTTCATTAGGGTTTACAGGTTAGGAGGTCGAGAGTGTTGTAAGCCTTGAAATTAGCCCTAGGCCCTAAATGCCCATTACGTTTGCGGCCTAGGGTTTGAGGGCTTTGGGTTTTAGGGTGTTGAGGCTTTTGGGTTTCGGGTTCACGAGTCACTTGTAGCCTTTAGGGGCTTAGAGCCTTGATGTTTCGGGCTTGTGTAATGCAAGGGTCTCACGGGTAAAGCTGTTGGTGAGTATCGAAACCCTAAACCCCACCTCGCGTAAGCTTGGTTGAGAGGAGCTTGTTACTATAGGGGCCTTATAAGCCTTAATAAGTACCTATAATATTTTGGGGTTACTTATTTGATGTTTTTGGGCTTTGGCGCCTTAGGGGGTCATGGGCTTCCGCTTTTTGCGTTTTGGGTTTTGTGGGGTGCCAGTTAAGATGCATAGGGCATTGGGTTTAGGGTTTAGGGGTTTAGGGTTTATGTAAGTTTATATAACTACCTGCCCATATATTTAGAGACATATACATATAGACATGCCTACCATTCCGCGCAGAGTGCTTCCTTAATTTTGCAGTTACATTGTGCCACAAAACGTTGCTCCTGTAAGGGTTCCGTTTCAAGGTTCCTTTAAGGGCTCCTTTGATTCCAGGCTCCTTTGAGGGTTCCTGAAGGCCTTGAGATCCCATACCCTTTAATTAAGGAATATACCGTAAATCATAATAATAAGCCCCCTTTAGTTTAAGGTATATTCCTTAATTTAGGGGTCTTGGGTTCCTGTAGGGGGTCGCGGTCCTTAGCCCGACTGAGATCGCTTGGGCCGCAGGCTTAGACGTGGAAAGCATGGACGCTGAGACGGTCGACGAGCTAGTTCGCTCCCGCCTGAGATGCTAGGTCTGAGGGTGATACCTTGGGGAGGTAGGGTTTAGGGTTAGGGTTTAGGGTTTAGGATTTTAGGGTTTAGGGTTTAGGGTTTTAGGCTTTCGGGTTTAGGGTAGGGCTGAGGGTGGTACCTTGTGGGGGGGGGGGGGGGGNCCCGCTTAGAGCTGGCGGTGGCGTTTCAGGCACCTTGGCTCGGACTCTTGCTAGTTTAGTCGTTTAGGGGTTCAGGGGTTAGGGTATTAGGGTTTAGGGTATATAGGGCTGAGGGTGGTATCTTGAACTCTGTGTTTTTGGGCTCATGGGTCTGACTGTGAGTTTGGGGTTTAGCGGCGGCTATCCATAGGCGCCAAAGTAGTTCCTTTTTGGGGTTCATTTTAAGAATTCTATAAGGTAATCCCCAAAAGGAACTACTTATCAAGATATGTGGAGGACTTAGTGGCTGAGGGAAGGAGCAAGCAGGGTTCAGGGCTTGAGGTAGGGTCTGGAGCTTCTATAGCCTCTGAAAGCTCTACTCTGTACGGAATAGTATCCCCAGATAGTCTTTATAGTAAGAACATGTTACTATATCGGACAGAAGCTTATATGCAGGAAGTCCAAGATCCCTTAATTAGGGTTGAGGGCTTTTGGCTTTCAGGGATTAGCTTAGGGTCTGGGACCCGGGGTTTCTATCACTATCACCCTGGCAAACTACTCTATACAAAATACAAGTGCAACGGGCCTAATTCTGCATCTGCAGGTGATATTATGCAGAATGTCCAATATCTCTTGAATCAGGAGTGTGCCTCAAACCATCATTAGAAGCCCGCGCGTATTGAAGGGTAACCTTAAACGCAAAACCCTGAACTGCAAACCCCAACCGGAGGCTCTCCAGGTAAGCTCCAGGAATCTTACACTCCAGGCCCTGATCATCAAGCCCTGGGGCCTAGAGTAAAAGCCAGAAAGTTGGAACACCATTCTCCTCATGCCCTTAAGGTAAAGTATAAGGGATCCTGGCACTAATCCTCCTAAAGCCATGTTCCAACTTTCTGGGGTTCACTATAAACGCTAAACCGTAGCCCAAGTCTTGAACCCTAATTACCCCAAACCCGAAGCCCTAAGACCTATCCTCCCTAAAGGTCCATGTAGCGATGCAGCCTTGGCCTTAAAGTATTCCCTACAAAGGTACATTAGGGCCGAAGCCTATACTAGCTATATGTATATATATATATATATACATACGTATATACGTGTATATACGTATATACACATGGTTGCAGGGACCCTAGGGCCGAAACTCTATAAGCCCAACGTCCTGATTTTCGGGCCAGCTCGTTTGGCTCCCGGTAGCAGCAAAGAAGCTTGCGGAGCTTGTAGAACCCCCGACGACATGGGGTGCCTTGGCTTGGAGGGTTTACTTAGGGTTTAGGATTGCCTTGGCTTGAAGGGTTTGGAGGTTAAGAAGTTCTTGAACAAGGCATGGTTTGGTTTTAGACCTGCCAGTGTCGGCCACAAGGGTGGCGATGTTGGTGATGACACTGGCGACAATGATTGTGTTGGCATGCTTGTTTTATTTTACGATGACATCTGTGGTGAGGGTCATGTATGTGTTGTAGTTGGTGTTTGGCTACATGTCTTGTTTCCTGTGCGGTGGGTTGCTTGCTGGCCTAGGTAACAGCTGCAAGCATTCATTGATATCTGGTGTCCCTGCCGTTCTCCCTATGGCATTCTTGTCGCAGTTGGAGTCCAGATCACCGTGCAAAAGGTTCAATCATTGCGCACACCAGCAACATCATCATCATCGTCATCATCATCATCATCATCATCATCCTCATCATCATCTTCATCTTCTTCACCACCATTCTGGACATCGCACTCATTATGACTACATGTATATTTGAAATATTCGTCATTGTTCACATCACGGCCGCACCATCGTCACTATCACCATCAACCCCATCACCACAATCAGCAACCATTATTCTTGTTGTCATCATCGCGATGATCATCAGCAGCATCACCATGTTGATCAGCATCATCAGATTCAACTCACCGTGGTGATCATCATTATTTTTCCTGACAACCATCTTCGCCATCATCATCATCATCATCATCATAATCGTCATCAGTGCTATTGCCAGCATCGCCCAGCAACATCACCATCCGCATCAGCGCTATCTTCAGCAAAAGCTTCCTTGTTCAAGCCATACTGTCATTGTGAACATGACAGTGCGATGAGGGTTACGACTAACTTCATCGCATCATTATTCTCAACATCCAACTACCTTAATGATCGTTCTGTGGGTTTCCGGATGAACCAGTGAGTCGGGATTTCTTTGAGAGTATGCCTGTTCAGATTGCAGCCAATTCTTGTGGGTTGTCACGGCTCGACATTTCAGCTTGGCAAACAGACGCAAAACACGGAAGCCCCAAACCGAAACACCCTACAACCCCACAACCTTCAACCCTAAAACCCCACAATCCATCTGGTTAAGTCTTGTTTTGTGACGAATCTCTTGCCTTTCCCAAAGTGGCCCTTTAACCCGAAGCCTTTATATAACCCATCAGCGTAACTACTTTAGGATTCAAGGTTAAAGGCGTTCCCCGAAAAATCTGATAGGTGGTTCTGAGATTCTGACGGGGTTTGGGTTTGCACAGGCTTTTTCTGTGGTTTCCTGCCGTTGAGGGTTGCGTCCAGGGGCTCGTAGGGTTCCTCTGATTTCGGAGCTCTGCTAAACATGTCTTCCTAAACCTACCCCTAAACCCTAAACCCTAAACCGCTACCACAACCTACCTTTTTGTAATTGTCCCTATAAACTCCTGCTTTAACAGGGTTTATAATAAGAACCTAGAAAAAAGTAGGTTTGGTAGCTTAAGGGCTTACGGTTTGTTTCAGGTGCACCTTAACATGAACCCGAACAGACCGGCTGTTTTTAAGGACTTATACAAGGAAACCTTAATCGGAGTCCAGGTATGGAGTGGAACTGAAACGAGCCATCCGCATCTGGCCATAAAGTAGTCCCCATTTAGGTACTCTGGATCCAAAGTATGTACTAGTTGGGTACCTGGACCCTTAGGGTAAACCTCAGAGCAGTTTCCAGGTGTGGTGCTAGCACAACCAACCCGGCCTCCGCGAAAGTCTTTGCCGATGACACGCTCAACGTGGTACCCATCACGCAGGTGCTACGGCGAAGACCCTGCGCTTGTCAGTTCTTGCAGTGTCTGCCGTAAAGCGTCAGGGCACCTTTTTATGTGCTTGTCAACACCCGAACTGGTGTTTTCTGACCTGTGGCTCTCTACCTAGAAACTACTATAGGGGCCTACATAATTACCAATACTCTATTGTGGTATAATCGGCCCCAAAACCCTATTCTAATTATTAAGGCCCCTATACTGTAGTACCCTTGTAGAATCCCTTATAGTAACCCTTATAGACCCCTTTAATGAAACCCTATTCTAATTATTCAGGCCCCTATATTACTTACTTACGAAGTTGCCTGGGCAAGCGAGGTCTGGGTTGGGACTTAAGCCCCGGCTCTTCAAACCCTGAATTTTCAACTCTACCTTGAGATCCCAATACCCCTTAATTAAGGAACATACCTTAGATCATAATATTAAGCCCCCTATGGTTTAAGTTATATTCCTTAATTAAGGGATATTGGGATCTCTGGGTAGGCCCTCTCCTGGGTTCTTGACGTCCCAAAAAACTTGGGGTTTTCAATTTTTGACATGGATCTGAGACAGAAGGTTCCCTTGCAGGACCAACTCGAGTCTAGAATCTGCGAGAAGGGTTAGGATGGGGCTAGCAGACGAGGACGCTGCAGGAATATGTCTGGTTCAGATCTCTATCACTTTCAGCTTTGTGATTTTAGGGGCTTCTTACCAGATGACACCCTTCCAGTGCTGACATGTAGAATGTCTCTGCTAAGACGCGGCTCCTAGGTTTGAACGATTCGTGCCTCTAGAGGGTTAGGGTTTGGGGTTTAGGGTTTAGGGACTACATATGTGGATCCCGGGCCGTCGGATGGCAAGAAAAATTGTAGGGTGGTATGGAACAAAAGGCGGGGGAAGGAAACACACTTTGCCCATGCCTGAGATTCTCGAATTCAGAGTGCGGCTGGGGGTCAGGGTATGAAATCATTTCTGCTCTGGCCCGTTTCTTTTCTGCAAGATTTCGTATCGCACTGTGCGAGGGTCTAGCGCGTAAAACTAAAGGTTCGATTTCTCAATGCTTAGGGTTCAGGGATTTAGGGGTTACCTGTATCCGCAATCCCTACAAAATAGTAGGTTATGAGCCGTAATTATAAGGCATAACTCTTAAAACGGCATGTTTTCGGATCCGCAGGCGGGTAGGGTCTTCGGTATCCAAATCAAATTATATTGCCTCGCGTCTTTGATGTTCTTCTAATCCCAATCCCGACTCGAAAAGGTTTTTGCAAACCACGTCAGGCTTATCGGGGCACTTGAACCTCTTGCGCTTGTCAGGCAGTAGTGTACAAAGCCCGGAGTTGTCGCTCTGTGGTTAGCCAGCTATAGCTTAGGTACTGGTACACGGACGCTTATTAATTTACGACCTTGGTGCGCGGTTTAGGGTGTTGCGTTAAGTTTGTTTTGTTGGATGTGTGCCCTTCCGGTCCGTATTTTCTGCATTCGCTATGTACTGAGCTGGCACTGCATGTGCAACGCGAGCAAGTTCGATATCGAAAATATCATCCCGTTGTCACGATCATGACTGTCAGTCAGTATCAGTGAATCTGTGGCAGCGTGATGACATCAACAGTATAGGGTCGCTTCAAGTTGCTGTTGTTGTTGTTGCTGCTGCTGTTGTTGTCGTCGTTGTGTTTGGTTTTTGTTGTTGTTGGTGGTGGTGGTCGTGGTGGTGGTGGGGATTGTTGTTGTTGTTGTTGTCGTGGTCGTGGTGGTGGTGGTGGTGGTGGTGGTGTTGGTGCTGTTGCAGTTGCTGTCTTGTTTTTGTTGGTGCGTTTGTTGTTGTTGTTGTTGCTGCTGCTGTGTCTTGTGTCTATTGTTGTTACTGTTGGTGTCGGCCTGGTGGTTGTTATTGCTGTTTGTTTTGTTGTTGTTGCTGTTGTTGTTGTTGTTCTTGTTCTTCTTCTTGTTGTTGTTGTTGGTGGTGGTGGTGGTGGTGTGGGGCGTTGTTGGTCTTTTGGGTGTTGTTTGTTCTGCTACTGCTGTTGGTGTTGTTGCTGTTGGTGGTGTTGTTGTTGTTGCTGTTGCTGTTTTGTGTTTTTTGCCGGTGCTACTTCTTCTGTCGGTGGTCGTTGTTGGTGTTTGTGTTTTCACGGTGCTGCGGGTTTGCCGCTGTTGTTGGTGCAGCCACCTTGAGCCTTAAACCGTAAACCAACCCTAAACCCTAAACCCTAAACCCAAGCTTAAGCCCTAAACCCGAAACTAGGCCAGCCCTAAACCGTGAGCCTTAAACCAACCCTAAACCCTAAAGCCCTAAATCCTAAACTCCTCGCAGCCCTTGCATTTAGATGAGCCCTGAACCCTAAACTCTGAACTTCAGGTGAACCTCAGCTCGAAGCTGGCCACCGAGACCTCCCGCAAGGCTGCAGTTAACAAGCCAAAGAGGGCCATCGCAGCTGCTGGGCTATAATAGAGGAATTCCATATGGTTCCCTCACTGTTTCCCCAACTCCCCAACTCTAGCAGCAGTAAGGTGGTGGCTTGGGAGTTCTCCGATGGACTACAAGCAGATACTTTGGCGTTGGCGATGCGGCATCAAATCACCGACACCCAGAGCGAGGGATTCGACACCCCGCCAAATGTTGTACATGCCACGGATTTTTAGTGTGCCGGTAAAGAGTTAGTGTGTTTACACGATATGGTTTTGTAGTACTGCACGTATGTATGTATGCAGGTATGTATGGATGTATGTATGCATCCATGTAATGTAATCCAGCGCAATGTGATGTAATGCTCTGTAATTAATGTAGGCTTGCATGTGTGATGTAGGTACGTACGTACGTATGTATGTATAAATGAAGGGTGTCAATGTTTGATTATACATGTATTTCCATTGTTCATCTTTTGGACTCAATCACTGACTTGCGCACTTCTTTGCTTGTAAGCCATGTGTATATATGCATGCATGCATGCATGTATGTGTGTGTGTATGTGTGTTTGTGTGTATGTGATTATGTCTAGACGGCTTGAAGCTTTGAAGCCTGAAGGCGTAGGACAAATGGATGTAGGAGACATCGGCACACTTATCGAGAAATTTTGCACGCTTGCTATAAGCAGGAATGGCACTTCGCCGCCTCTGCATCTATTAGGCAAGCCACTCGTAGGGGCAACTGTGCTCGTCTGGGATTCCATCCCAGCAGTCTATCTCTACGTTTTACAATCAGTTTGATCTTTATTCATTTTCTCAAGTGCATGGCCACTTGTCTTACCACGACATTGGCATCTTGTGTGCACTGTGCCAACTGTCGCAAGGGCCCGCATGAATTCGACTTGCAGATGAATCCAGCACCTGCGCATCTTCAGACCTAACCTGCAAGTTCGCTCTGAACCCCAAACCACCCCAAGCCCATCTTCAGTTTCAACATGGGTAGTTTGGTGTTGGACGAGCTGCGCCTAACAAGGCCTCGCGAAGCGAGCCCATTTCAACTGGCACTTCTCTGTGCCAGACCTAAACCCTAAGCCATAAACCCAGACCTTTCGCAGGGCTGCTCTAAATCAGAATTGCTTTTCAAGGCAGCTCCTCGAATAGGAGGAACTCCCAAGAAGGATTCGAATTTAAGGGCAGACCCTATCTGGGAGTTTCCGAAAAATTAGCCGTACCTTATTTGGGGGACCTTATAATAATCAGGGTACTATATTAGGGTCCCCTATTTTTGGCAACTCCCAACAGAGCCGAAGGTGACTTGCATCCTTTGCTTCTGTCATGCTGCGGTGCTTTGATGCTGCAGCGGTTTGGGAAATGAGCTTCGCCTGGGTGCACTTAGAGGACCCCAAGTGCCATCGTGGCCTTATTCTGGGCTTTGGAGTACCATACTTTAATACTTTTTTCTTAAAGGAACCCTTATGAAATAAACGTTTATACTTTTTTCTCCCTGGTTACTTAAAAGCCCAGTATTGCAATCTGAAGCACTAATTCATGTTCACGAAGGCTGATTTTCATAAGTGTGGAGAATCACTTACTTAGAGCATCGAAGTCGTTAGCAAGTTGAGCTAGATTCCTTGCTTCAGTCACGCATGCATGCATACATACACAATCACATACATACATGCATACATACATCCATACGTACATACGCGCATACACGCATGTAAGTGTGCATGCATGTATGTATGCATGTATTCATGCATGTATAACCATGTATGTATGTACATATGTACTTGTGTACTTGTGTTTGTATATGTATGTATGCGTGTTTATGTCTATATTTGTAAGGCTATAGTTCCATAGCCCTAAACCCTAAACCCTAGGCGCTAAACCCCTAAACCCTAAACCCCTAAACGCCTAAACCCCTAAACCCTAAACCCTAGACCAGGGCAGCGCCCCTTGAAGGATTCAGTTTCTGACCCATAGACGCTCGGTCTGTATAGGGGTGCATGGTTTCGGCCTTAGGGATTTGTAGAGTTTGGGGTTTAGGGCTTAGGGACTATTGAGTGACTATTGGGTTTAGGCTTTAGGGCTGAGTAAGGGTTTTCTGGGTTCAGGGCTTATTGGGTGTCGGATTTAGGGCAGTTTAGGAGTACTGTCGTCTTGTTTTTGTTAGGCAATGTCGTAGTACTTCTACTGTTCCGCGTTAGCCTATGTACACTGGTGCCTCATGACCGGTTTACGCTTAGCTTTGTGTGAGTTTTTTTGCACCTTAAATTGAAACATGACAAATTTCACATTGCACTGTAGCCTAATTGTAAGTGCCCATGGCAAGCCTTTCAGCGATTGAAGCTTGGGAAGCGAAAAGCCAGTTTCATGGAAAGTTGGTCGATACATCCCCACAACATGCCCCTAAGCCCTTAAAACCCTAAACTCTGAACACCCTAAATCCTAAACTCTGAACATCTCTCAACCCTATGCATCCAGCTCTACTCCCAAATGCGCGACACCTTTAAAGCCATACATCTGACCCCAGACAAGGTAGGAGTTTCACAGACGTAGGGACCAACGCCCTAAACTACGGTTTGAGGCTTAGGGGCCCTAAACCCTGCACTTCGAAACCCTAATTTCTGAGCCCCTGAGCGCGAAGCTCTTCTTGGAAGTAGCCCTTTCAGACCCTGCGATTTCCGGCTCCGCTCGCCGGTGCAGAGATGATAAGCCCTGTCAACACCGGGGCCGTTGGGCTGAGGAGTCATACCGGCTTGCGAGTTTTTGCGGCATACCAAGAGTCCAGGTACCTACTTTTGGGGTCTAAAGTCCAGACATAGTATCTTCTTTGGGCTGTTTGGAGCTTTAGGGTATTACTATTCGGGGTTAAGATTGCCTTGCATCAGCATAATTAGGTGCCTGTGATAATGAACTCGCGAGCAATGTTCTAGACTAGACCTTCTAACTCTATTATAAGGGTCCAAGTGCCTAACAGTCATATACTCTCCCAAATACTAACCTACATAACATAACAATACTATCCGAAACCCGAGTACCTGATTCTGGCGTCCTTGGGACCCTTAGGGTAAACTCTCAACCGAAAGCTCCTCCTCAACTGTGTGGCCTTCTGTGCCACAAAGATCTCTCCGCAACCCGCAGCTCCTTTGCCTCAGCTTCGCATGGCGGTGGCAGAGGGGCTGGCAGCACAGCACAGAAAAAAAGGCAAGCCAAGTCAGTCCGCCTCCACGAACGGATGTTCGAGGTTTTTTGGAGGGTCTACAGTAGAAGCCCAAAAGTTGGAAACCCAATAGCCTGGATCCTTAAGAGTACTGTATGGGGAATCCCAGCACTTTTTGGCCGTAATCCGGTTTCCAACTTTATGGGGTTTACTGTACTCTAAGCTTGAAGAACCAGAACCTGATGTCTTACAGGGTCTTATACTAGGTTCCCCAGTAGTACCCTTTCACCCTTTTTCTTTTTGGGTTCCCTTATTAAAACCGAATAGTAGGAAAAAGGGTACCCTTATTATTAAGGGGCTACTGGGGAACCTAGTATATACAACTACAGGGGCCTTACCCGACAGACCACAGACTTGCGAAAGAAACCACGGTGGGCATTTGGGTTTCAGGCGAATCATAACCCCGAAACTCGCAGCCATCTAAACTCTAAACCTAAACCCTGAATATAATTTTTAGGGTTCCTTAGTATGAATTCTTTATTTAAGCCCTTAAAACGGTCGGTTATTCGGGGTTAATGTAAGCCTAAACCTAAACCCTCTATCACGTGTTTTCTAGGTGGTTCTAAAGCAGGGTTTAAACCCCATAGGCCCGAAACCCTAATAGTCCTAATAGGGTTTAGGGTTTAGGGTTCAGGGTTTAGGGTTCAGGGTTTAGGGTTTATCCAAGCAACTTTCTGGTATTCGGGCTTCGGGTATTCCCTGTATGGGAGGTGGTCTGGCTCTTATGGGAGGTTCGGACAATTAGTCCTTTTGTTGCTGAGCGTCCATTGTCTCGTCAGGCGTTTGATACTTTTTCTTCTGGAAGCGTGAGGCATGTACCTATTTATCTTATGGAAGTGTGAGGCATTTGGGCCTGTTTCTTATGGGAGTATGTGGTGGTGACAGTTGTGGTGTGCAGCCTCCCATAAGCCTCCCATAAGCCTCCCAGAAGCCTCCCAGAAGCCTCCCATAAGCCTCCCACAAGCCTCCCATAAGCCTCCCATAAGCGCTCCCATAAGCCCTCCCATAAGCTTCCCGCAAACCTCCCATAAGCCCTCCCACAGGCCCTCCCAGAAGCTTCCCGCAAGCCTTCTATAAGCCACATAAGCCTTCCAGAGGCCTCCCAGAAGAAGCCCTCCCATCGTCTTACGTACGAGCCCTGAAGCAAGCCTCTCATCTTACATACGAGCCCTGCAACAAGCCCATCGTCTTACATACGATTCCGGAACGAGAACCATCACAGGCCCATCAACTTCCATAGGCGACCTACAATCGTAAAACGGAGTTTGTCCCATACACCTTCCATAATACCTCCCATAATTAAACACTCCCATAAGGATAGTCTTATGGAAGCAGTATGGGAAGCTTGCGGGAGCGGTACGGAATAATAGCAGCGCCCTCCCATACAGGGAATACCCGAAACCCGAATACCAGCAGGAACCCCTGAGTTTAGGGTGTCTTTGGGGTTTTGCCCCCAGCCCTTAACTTTCAAGCGCTTAAATGAGGCGAGGCCGCTCGCGCTGCAGATGCTCACAGCTTCATCGATGCTCTCCCGAACGGTGCGCAGCTCATGCTTCCAAGATTATGGGTAGTTGGCGGGTAGCTTAATTTGGGATATAACTATCCTAAACCCCAAACTAAACCCATCACAAGGACGACGTTATCCACAACCTTCCTCCAACCGACTTATTCCCCAAAAAAGCACCCAGACATCAAATATGTCAGGCATACCAGTGGCAGGGATCTTTCTATTGTAACATTACCACTATTGGCTCAACACGTTGGCTGCTTGGGTGGCTTTAACGGACGCCCTAACCCCCAGAGCCCTACGCCCGGACACCCTGGACATTGAAAGCCCGAAATCCCAGACCTTGCATACCCATGAACCCTTATATTAACTTTAACTGACGCAAGAATAGAAGATTTGCATGGACTGCAGCCATTACGAAAAGGGATATGACACCCAATATGCGTTCCCTTTTGTTTAAGGAACCTTGGTTACTCTAGGTTCTTTGAGTTCTCTGTTTGTTTGATGATATTAATTGTTGCCGTTGTTTCAGTAGTGGTACGATCGTTGTTTCCGATGTTTGAACTCTTACTATTCATAACAGCGAACTACTTGCTCGTCTGTTGTTTCTTTTGCATGTTAGTCTATCTGTCTATGCACATATATATATACATATACATGCACGTGCTTAGCTGTTTTCTACGAATTTAAAGATTCACTTGTTTGCTCCTCGATGCATTCATGTATTCGTTTGTTGTCGTTGTCATCAGATTTTCATGCTTACATATGTGTATAGATTTCGCTGTGCATTCAACAACCTTTTTGCTGTCAATGTACATCTAGGTACTTACACAGCTGCAGAGGTAGTTGCATCCCTCGGATGTCAGTGGTGATTGTTCCGGTACATATATACCATCTGCTTCGTCGATATGTCAGTATTCCCTACATCGGCTCAAAGCGTAAGAGGGCCTTGGAGGCTGCGAAACAATGAAATTTAGGAGTTCTGCAAGGGCTCCTACACCAAAGCCCTGACTTATGGTGTAGAGGTCTTTTGGCTTAGCATTTTGGAGTCCGCTTGCTAAGTAATACTCTCTCGGCGAACTGGGTCGCAGCCTTTAGGCTCTTCGGGAGCGCTAGGTGCTCAACCGGAGGGCTAAGTACTACTCACACCCCCCCTTGTAATACCTATATCCAAGAACTCTTTGAGCGTTCTATATCTTATCACGAAGATTCGAATTATAAAGACCCTTAGTCACTAACCGTCACTAACCTCCGGTTTAAGGACGTCGGGTCGGGATGATGGGTTCAAAGTCTCTATGGCCTGTCAGAAGGATTTAGTGCAGGGTTTCGGGTTTAGGAGGGTTTGGGGAGATTTCGCATGGAAGTCCTAAACCCTGACCTCTAAGAGGTATCCCTGACTTGAAACCCTCACCTGTAAACCCGAAACCCCCACGCGATTCAAGACATATTACCCAAGGTCCAGGGTTTTGGGTTTTTGTTGGGGCTTTTGGGGTTTCGTGTTGGGGGCACTCTCGGCTCCAGGGTACAACACCCTGGTCGGCGACATCCGACTCTCCGGCGGCCAGCGCCAAAGAATCGCCCTGGCCCGGGCACTCGCGACCCAGCTGTCTTTAGGCTTATCCTAACCCCTAGGGCTCCAAGGGCTCATATATTAAGGCTTTTGTGCCCAAAGACTATACTATATAAGGCTTTTGGGCCTCCAAGCAAGGCTCCATGCAACTATATAGCATGTACTTGGCCCTGACAGTACGCTACATAGGAACCTGTTCAAGGCCTATATGCATATACCACATGGGAGTTTCCGAAAATTAGGGGTACCTTATATTGGGGTCCTTATAGTAAGGATCCTACTATTTAGGGTACTATATTAGGGTCCCCTATTTTTGGAAACTCCCACATGGGTAGATGGAGCCTAAGGTGTTGATTCTTCACATTTCCAGGTGGGGATCGGGAGTCTGAAAAGCATTTCAGCTGAGCCGGTTTCCCCTTGACTTCATTCGGTTTAGGGTTTAGGGTTTAGGGTTTATTTGCGTAAGGTTTTGGATTTGGTCGGTTTCGGGTGTGTCAGGTATACAAGTGCAGGATTGTGTTTGTTTTTCTTTGGTGGCGCGGCTTTCCATAGCAGAATTGATCTTGTTGTGCATGAAGGAGGATATATATTAAAAAATATGTGTATATATATATATATATATATTTCGTTTGGGGTGCAGTAGTGCAGGGCTTTTCACCACGATGTAAGGGATTCAAGGAATGATTCTTGGGGGTCCTGGGTCTTGCAAAAAACAACCCTAAGGCCCTAAGGGTCCATGTACCCAAATAGTGTATACTTTGGCCCCAATGTACCTATATAAGGAGTACTTTAAGGCCAATGTATATACTATTTAGGTACATGGACCCTTAGGGAAAGTTCGCTTCGTCGCTTCGTTTTGGCCCCTGTTCTCCCCACACATTCGGATTCCTTTTTCAAGGCAGCCTATAGGTATCTGGGTGTAGGATTCGCAGGTGCTGTAATGGTGGCCTTCTTTGTTTTTTACATCACGGAGGTGGTTTCCTAAACTTTAAATATTCAACCTGAACACGCTTTTGTTGGATCGAGTTGTGTTTTACATTTCAGCTGTGTCGGAATGAACAGGGTTTAGGGCTGGGATTTACTTAAAGATGCAGAGCTTGGTGCTCTGGTTCCGGGTTTCGGGGCTTAACGGTATCGCCGACTGTCTTTGACCCCGTGGGTTTAGGCTTTAGGGTTCAGCTTGTGCCACCAACGCACAGCGGTTTCCGACAACAAGTTTAGGGTTTATGGCTTGAGGCTGTTGGGTCTCTGTCAGTTGCAAGGGCTTGTGCCGGCTTTATATATATAGGGCCCTACCAAGGCCCAGCAGGGGCCCTTTAATAGAGTCCTTATTGCCGTTGATAGCGGGTATTCGGGGGATATTTGAGGGTACTTGGGTGGTCTAGGTAAACCCTGACTTCGAATATAGAATGTCCTAGACTCACGCTTTGCAGCTGCATGAGGTACGCCGTCCACGCATGCTCATTCTAGACGAGGTGTGGCGCCTGGGGGTTTTGGGTATGATGGGTTCATGTAACCATATGGCCTCAGATCCATAAGCTGCCATAAGGGCCTGAGCAGTAAGGTATTATATAAAATATGACACGTCAGCGTGGGGACGCACTGTTGCCACTTAATCTTCTGCCCATGTGTAGCGGCACACTGTCCCACAAGCCTAAAAACGGACCTTAAAGCCTGGACCCTGAACATTACATCAGTCGTTATAGGCTCCAAGACTCGCACGGGTAATTGGGATCACAACAGGATTCTGTTAGCAGTTCTGGCTTCCGGGTTACAGGTTGAAGGGATCCAGGAAATTCCCCCCCTCCCCCCACCCCGAGCCTCCGCACCCCCCTGCCAAAGCCCAAAGCCCTCGCAGCCAAAATCTTGGGTCAATCATTTGATACCAAGGTGCCCCAATGCCCCATCATGATGTTGGCATATGCTGTGAAGTCCCTTATGAAGGAGATCGGATGGGGGGGACACCTTCATCCCACGGTTGGAGTGCTTGAGGAGAGACCCGCGATTTGAAAAGTGCGGCCACGCATGTCCGAGACTGCCATTGTGGCCTTCGTTCGTGGTTGGATGAAATGGGCATAGTGAATGAAAGTTTGGTTTTGGTAGCTAGCTTCGCCACTAGAACGACCGGTACGCCGGTAAGCAAGGACCAACAATTCGGAGCAAGCGTAGCGCTCCATGGAGAATACATTTCCTTAACATTAGGAACCCGTAAAGCACAAAAGCATAAGCACTTTGCAGGGATATCACAAACTTAGTGGCTTCATCATAAGGGGGTTTATATTGGACACCCCTATCCTAATGTTGCTTAGTTAATTAAATTATGTGCTTATGTGCCTTTTGGGGGGCCCTTTAGCAAGAGATCCCATCTCGCATTGGATCGCAACTTGGGGCTATTTGGGCAGGCAGTGTGAACAAGCCTTGCATATGTGTTTGCCGCCCGGGGGTGGTCCGAAATAGCACAGGAACAAAGTCCGAACCCTAGGCCCTCAAACAAATCCCTAAGAACAACACGCGTGACACATACCTACACGCCCCACCTACCCTCTATTGTGCCCCAAATAGCCACTATTAAGGACCATAAGGGCTCTATTAAAGGGCCATTGGGGGGTCCTGGTAGACCCCAGGCCCTAAACATCCCTACACCCAATCTTACCTCGACGGGTAGGCGGTTGAGGGCGATTCCTATTTCTGCATGCTCGGGGGCCTCCAAATTTTATTATTCAAATTATGTATATATATGTACATATGTTTATTTATATGTATGTGCTTATATATATATACCTACATATGTGTTTCACATGTCACGTTGTTTTAAGGGGTTCCGGGCTTGTTCGCCTTCAAGTTATCATCACCTTCGTGTCCGGGGTTCTGGGTTTACGCCCCCTTCGGCACAGCCACTATGCCTCTGCTTTCCGATAGGAGCCAATAATAATTCCAAGAGGGTCCATATACACTCCTATTATGGAATTAGGGTCCCAAAACCATAGTAAGGATGGTTTTTGGGACTTAATTCCATAATAGTAGTGTATATGGACCCTCTGGGATTTTACAAAATCATGGGAATGGAATTTCCTTGGCTCATTGTACTTGAATGTCTGCCAACTGTAGGAGCTTGCAGAATGATCGGAAGTTGCGATGCCACTAGCTTATCGATTTTTGTTACAGTCTATACTCCCTCTCAAATTGATGCCTGCTTCGTCCATGTATGAAAATTTCGGGGCCTACACTACACGACTCAGCGACCCTTTTGCCAGCTACGCTGAGTTACAGCTCCGATCCTAAACTCTTAGCTACAGGCTGTGCTCTACCGGCCCTATAACACCAGGATTATCAATATCCCTTAGGCTCTAAGGACTCATATTTTAGGGTTTTTGGGCCCGAAGACCATACTATATAAGGCTTTTGGGCTATTTTGAGCCCTAGGGCAAGGGTACCCTTTGTTTTCTGAAGCCCCCGCCTCTGTCTCACAGTGAAGCACAGGCGACATCAGCGCTCGATGGAGGCACCGAAGCTGCGGTTCAGGCAGGCCACGCGCCACATTCTCGCTTTGCCCTGAACCCTAGACCTCCAAGGAACACCCTTCGGTCCCAGTGTGAAGTAGTCAATTGGTTTAACGTCTGGCGGGACGGAACAACATGATCAATTTTCTGTGGGTTTGTGCGGTCCACAAACTCTGTGGAGGATGAGGCAGGCCGTTACCTTTGTGGTCATACTGCGAAAAAGCCACGGCAAGAACAACCGACGTTTGCAAGCGTTCTTGTTCGAAGACGATACGAAAGGAATGGTAACACCTGCCTACCCACATGCCTGCCAGCCTGCCTGCCTGCCTACCTAGCTGGCTAACTTCTTGCCCGCGTATATGCCTATACGTACCTACCAACATACACTGAACATATACATTGCATATATATATAATATACATGTGACATATCTGTCTATTATTAATATGTATGCATGCATGCATCAATGTATGTACGTATGTATGTATGTATTTATGTAAGTGTGTATGTATGTGCTTGTCTTTTTTATACAGGTAAATTACAAACATGCATTGGCAGATCCAGGCTCCTAAGTTGGATAAAAAGATGCCCTCGTTACCGTTACAGAATCAAAGAACATTCCAAATTTCCCGTCACAACAAACCCCACACCGTAAACCTTTAAGAAAAACAGATGGCCCCCAAACCCCAAGCCAGCAAAACTAAAAAAGATGACCCCTAAACCCGAAACCTTCAACAACTGATGAACCGCAAACCTTTAACACAAAAAGAGTACCCCTAAACCCGAGACCATCAACAACTGATGAACTGTAAACCTTTAGAAACCAGATGAGCCCTAAACCCGAAACCACCAACAACTGCCGAACCGTAAACCATTAAAAACACAGATGAACCCTAAACCGTTTGAAACAGATGAGCGCTAAGCCATTTGCAACAGATGAAACCTAAACCATTAGAAACAGATCAGGCTTTGCAAGACTTGGGTGCCTGGTTCTTAATAGGGAATCGGGGGTGGATCCTTATGATAGCCCCTGCTATCACCAAACCCTAAACCTTAAACCCCAAACCCTACAACCCTTTCCCTTATATAACCAAACCCTAAACCCGAAATCCTATATATGACCCATTCGCCCATTTAGTAGGGAGTTGGGGAATGGATCCCTATGTAGTCCTTAGAGTAGTCCGTACAACCCGTTCGCCCATTCCCTACCAAGATCAGGGGACTTGGGTGCTGTCTGCAGGCGAGTGTGAACGCCTACCTGAAGCAAAGGCCGATGGTCTTCGCTTCAGGGGTTCCTTTCCTTTTGGGTTTAGGGTTATTCCTTAAGGGCTTCGTAAGTGTATCATATTAAGGGTTCCTTCATGTTTAGGGGTTCCGTAAGGGTACTATATTCAGGGTTCCTTTTAACGGTGTCTTTCAAGGGTTCCGTCGAGGCCTTGCTGCATTAGCGGTTCAGGCTTCCTTTCTTCATCAGGGTCCTATCAAATGGGTCTACACAGAACTCTATACGCTTCCTGAAGGGGGGTTAAGGATTTAGGGTTGACTTTGACGTTTGATTACGGATCTGAATTTGGGGCCACCACCACCACAACCACGACCGCTCCTGTTACTACTGCCTCTCATGCTGCTGCAAATGGAGCAGAGGCCATCACATCGACAATTGCCACGATTCTAGCAGTAACACCGCGATTTCCAAGACAGTCGATACTATTTTGCTCGGTATTTTTCTGTGCTTGGACATGGCAAGCTTTTGTTGCAATGGCAGACGAAGTGTTTTGACTTTTAGTTTAAATCTTATTCAGATAATCCTGTTCTTCGTGTTTCCATCTGTCTTCTGCTGTGAGCCTGTTTTCAGCTCTTCATGAAGGGTATCACGAACGTCAAACTGGAAGAAAACGACAAGCAAATCCTAAGCCGTATTACCCCGACATCCTAAGCTCCAAACCCTCAGCATGAAAGCCAAAAGGCCAGCGTCCTGTCTCGTCATCGCTCACCGACTGAGCACCGTGATGGATGCGGACCAGATAGTCGTGCTTGACAAGGTGCCGCTTTGTTGAGGGTTTAGACGTCACGGCTCAGGACTTTAGGATTCAGGTTTTTTTGGGGTTCAGGGATGAGGGTCTAGGGGTCAGTGTCCTCAGTTGAGGGTTCAGACTTTGTACCGCATGCAAAGATTGGACAGTAAAAATCACTCCGGAAGGTCTTTGGCAGGGAGGTCTGCTCTTTCAGCTGGAAGTAGTCCCTATTTAGGCAAAATGGGACCAAAGTCTATGGTATTTGGGTGCATGGACCCTTAGTGGCACTGCTTTTTGGTATCCCTTCTTCAACAGGTAACCAAATCCCTCCATGCCAGGCCAATCTTGAGGATTTGGGCCTGAGCTGTAGAGGACTTTTAGGTTCGAGTATCAGGGTTTGCTATGCCGGCGCATGCTCCATTAGGGTTAAAACGTCTGCACCCGAGGCTCCTGCACCTGCATGGCACTGATGTGTGTGTGAGTTCATTCGAAAGGGGGGGCCTACTGATTGGTTTCAGGTTTGGCGTTTTTGGGTGTGTACTCTCATGAAGAACCTAATGGTTAGGCCACTGTCAGTACTCAGTGGAGCTATATCTTACCGTATGCACGACCCCCCATACAACCTGTTCTCGAAGCCCCTTGATTCATCCCAGCACGAATCCTTCATCACTTTATTGCTTCTCAATGCAAGTGCGAGACCAGCCTATGTGATGAACGAGCAACTACAACGGCGTCAAGCGTTTTGGTTGGATCACATGGATGTACGTATGTAAGCATGTCTGCATGTATGTGTGCATGTGTATCTACATAGAGATAATTAAACATACAGATTACGTTAAATTCACAGGTTTCTTGTTCAGAAAGTTATGAACTTACTTGTTACAACCTAGAATTATGTAGGTGTCGGTCCTCGGTTCCATTTTGGCAGTCAGCCGTTGGCAGATGCCGCGATGGGAGTAGACAAGCCAGTCCTAAACCCTAAACCCTAAGCCCTAAACCCTAAACCCTAAACCAAAACCCTAAACCCTAAACCCTAAACCCTAACCGTACCCGGAGGTTCCATGTGCTCACAAAGAGTATACTTTGGCCTTGACCCTAAGGGTCCAAAGGACCCAATAATTAGGTACTCGGGTTTAGGATAGTAGTTATGTAGCTCTATATTGAGGAGAGTATATGATTATTAGGTACTTGGACCCTTAGGGTGAGGTATTCCGATCTGTAAGTACTTTGGGGCATCTGACAAACGTGCATGGACCCTCTGGGAAACAGCACGATGAGCACCGAGGAAGCAATGACACGAAGCAAGCTAACTCAGAGACTCCTGGCACCGCTGGTTGGTAGAAGTCACTGGTCACAGGCCATAGCTGTGGTAGGAGCCCGACGCAATCTAGTAGAAGTGTCTTCTAGCAAGTAGAACCAGCAAAACCCGTGCAGATGATATGACTATTCAGACTTTTTTTTTGTCGGGGCTGTGTTTATTCCAGCATAGCAATCTGTGTGTATATAACTATATTAAACAAATATATACACATCTCAGTCTATATATGTCCCCGTGTGTGTATACATATATGTGTTTATAAATAAATAAATAAATATATATATATATATTTATGATGCTTATCATATGTAGGACGGCTCACAGACATACATAACCTTTGCAGGGGAAGGTTGTCGAGATGGGCACGCACAAGGCGCCGCCAATCGATTCGTGGTTGGAGGTCCATGAGAAGATTCATATAGGTCGTGATGGTACTGACTTACCCTCCTTTGGAGCCTTGAAGATAGATATCTCAGTACATGGTTGCCTTCATTCAACCTCACATGTAACTGCCCATCGATGTTCAGAATTCGGATTCAGGGTTTGCTGTCTGCCATACTGTTGATGGACAAAATCCTGCATTACCCATTATAAGGAATATACCATAATTCCCATAGTTTAGAGTCCTTAGGGTCATGCAGGATTTTGTCCATCAGCCGTAAGCTCACACGGTGCAGTTCAATAGGAAACCAGCCCCGCCAAACCCAACGTCTACTAGACTGCAAGGCCCATGCAAACCTTAAAACCCTAAACCCCTAAACCCTTAAACCCTAAACCCCTAAACCCTAAACCCTAAACCCCTAAACCCTAAACCCCTAAACCCCTAAACCCTAAACCCTAAACTTTAAGCCCAAAACCCCGAGCCCCCAACCCTAAAAGTCACCTCTGTGCAGGTCCTTCTCCGCAAGAAGAATGGTATTTATTGGCAGATGGAGCCGACCTCAATCACAGCTTCGTACAGGGCTGCTTCCTGTCGTCATCCTGTACCAGCAATCGTAGCTTTGTGAGACCTGCATGGGCCCCGACCCTAAGCATGTGGTCTGCTTGAAAGTTCATACTTGAGGCGGGCCTGTTAGGGCTATGTGGGCTGTGCCTGAAAGTGTGGTTAGTAATGCGTAGTAGCGTCCCAGTGTACACCTTATGCACTTACAGTGAAGTCTATCCCAAACAATGTTCTAGTTGTGAGGTTAGGAATCAAAGCGGATGGTGTTAGAAGTTGTCGTAGCTTCCTTACTTGTAAGCCACTTGCAGCTACCCATGACTATGAACCTTCCAGAAGGATCTCGAAGCAAGCTCAACCTGCGCCTTACCTGCCCGAGGTGAATGGCAAAAGCCTAGCGGGGCGACCGCGCTCGCGCTGACATGGGGGACCACCTAAACCCTAAGGGTCCATGTGCCCAAGTAGCACATACTTTGGCCCCAAAGTACTCCTATAGGGACTACTTTAAGGCCAAAGTATATACTATTTGGGTACATGGACCCTTAGGGAAACACTAAACCCTAAACCCTATATATCGGCTGTTTGGATACCCTGTAGTCAGACTCGTTGAACATTCAGCAGACGACCATGTTAGGAGTTAGGATACAGACCCTCGCAACAGAGTCCTTTTTAAGAGAACCAGAAGTAGGGTTGAGAAGGACCCCCTTGAGGTCTCCCCTAGAATACTGCCTACATGTGGCAGAGTTAAGAGCTTTAGCTTTCCAGAGCGAAGTTCTGCAGTTTAGATGGCAGAACGTCACAGGGTTCAAGGTTCAGTTCAACCCTTGCCTAAGGCTTTAGGGTTTAGGGTCAACTTACTACCTGCACTGGGGTCCACACCAAGCACGCCGTAGCACGCCTATTCTGGGAAAGCCCTGCGTGCTAGCTGCGATGGGGAGAGATAAAGAACGTCTGCTGGAGACTTTTGGTCGGTTTCCACGAAACCGGCTTGGGGTTTGGGGTTACGGTGCCCTAAACCCTATACCCTAAACTCTTACGGTGAGAGTCTTGTTTCTACTAACAGACAGTGGAGTCATATGAGGCCCAAACTCCAGTCTGTATAACCTGAAGTCCAAACCCTATTATGTAATGAATGAACGTGATGCCTTCTCAAGCATACAATCCAATCCATTAAACCCTAAGCCCTAAACCCATTTACTCCCGTTTCCGTGCTGAAGACTCTACCCCAAAGAGTCCTAAGTGCCTATATCGTAGAATGTAGGGTTTCTATAGCAGGATTTGCCATTATGATTTGGGGAAATATCCCCGGTAACAGTACCCAGGACCCCGTCCCCGGCAACCTTAAACCCTCCTTGGAGGATCCGGTGTCCTCGGCAACAAGCATCTTTGGTTTCGGGTTTGTGAGGTTTAGGACTATTGGTCTGGCAGGGTGGGCTAGGGGTTCAATGCGAACCGAATTCCCTGAAAGCCCAAGCAACTATCGAGCCCTAAACCCTAAACCCCTAAACCCCTAAACCCTAGACCCTAAACCCTAAACCGCTTTTGGGGGGAACCTTAATCAAGCCAGGCCAAGCAGCCTTCCCGTTGCGAGACCTCCTAACCCGAAATCCCTGAACCCCGAAGCTCTTTAAACCCCGAGCTCCTGAATCTCGAAACCCTAAAAGAATTTCTGGGCTTAATCCATTAAGTCATGCCCATCTAAAAGATACTTCACTATAAGTACCTCCCCACCCTAAATCCCTATAGACCCCTGAAGTCGCCCCCCCCCTCCCCTAAACCCTAAACCCTATAAACCCTAAACCGTGCCCGCAACCATGGCTTTGGGCGCCTCGAACCTGCCCTGTCCTTTTTGATGGTTCCCCCTAAAGAATTTACAGACCGGTTAGTAGACCTTCTTTAAATAATTCCTACTAAGGGATATAGGTATAGGGCCCTGTCTATTATTTCTAAAAGGACAAGGGTGCNGTGCCCGCAAGCATGGCTTTGGGTGCCTCGAACCTGCCGTCAGGTTGCTGCCGGTGTCGCTGCGCTGTTTTCCTCTTGGTCGCCTTCTTGGTCTTCGCCGTGCCAGGGCTGAGTTAAGGGAGTGAGAAAGGTGAGGCTCTGGGGGATACGGCTGATGGACAAAATCCTGCATTACCCATTATAAGGAATATACCATAATTCCCATAGTTTAGAGTCCTTAGGGTCATGCAGGATTTTGTCCATCAACAGTATGTAGGGTTCATTGGGTTTTAGAGTTCAGGAGTCAGAGAGGTGAGGCTTTAAGGGTGATTCAGGGTCTGAAAGGTTTTAGAGTCTAGCTTTAGGGTTTCAGGGGCTTCAGGGTTTTCGGTTCTGAGGGACAATCCCAGAACTTGAATGCATGTTTTAAGGCTTCGGGGTCCTAAGTCGACGTCGAGCCCTGTGTTGAGTTTTAGGATGTACAGGGGTGCTGCAACAGGGGCCTGAATCTGATGTCCCGACCTAGCGTCGGTATAGGGTACATAATATGCCACCTCAGGATCTGCAGGGTTTCAATATACACCCTAAACCTTAAACTCGATCCAGCCGGGATAGCTTTCGAGGTCATCTCTCTCCTGAGGCCCCCGGCTCCATCTCACTGTCCTGTCATCCCCAAACCCCACCGTTTTAAGGGCTATACTTTGTCATAGTAGGGTAACATTTTACATTTTCTGTGGGTACTTAAACCCAATAAGGAAAAATGTACATTTTTACTCCTATCCCAACCATGAACTAGTATATACCATACGATCAGGGTGTCAGGGTTCGGGGAGCCCAGGGCTATTCCCCTTAGCCAAGGAGTCATAACCTGCTAGTTGTAAGATTTGCACACGGTTTCGGGCCATAGGGCTAAAGATTACTCCGAGCTTTTGGTTTGTTATCTTGTGGAGCTTAGGGGTTTAGGGTTTAGGGTTTAGGGAGGGTTTAGGGGTTTAGGGTTTAGGGTTTGGGTAGGGGATTGGGTGGCCTAGGACACATCAACTCCCCGAGGATGTAAATTGCCGTGGCATCATTAGGTAGACTTGCGGATGTTCATTTAAACACTCGATGTGCTTCTGCTTGGTCGTCCCTCCGCCAAGGCTCCTGCTATCTTCCAAATCGGAAGGGGCACGGATGATTTATTTACACAACTACAGTGCTGATTTGTCAAAGCACGTTTCGCGCCTGCAGCCACCAGGACCTTACCCAAAGGCCCCAAAGTAGTTCTTTTGGGGGTTCATATTTAGAATTCTATGAGGTAATCCCAAAAAGGAACTGCTTTGGGGCCTTTGGGTAAGCCCCAAATCCATGATAATACCTCGAGCGTGACTGCTGACTGGAGCCGAGGCCGATACGCGAAGAGGCACGCCCGCGCCGAAGGATATACGGTTGATGATATAAATCCTGCTTCACCTTAATGACCCTTTGACATGGGAATTACGGTATATTCCTTATGATGGGTAATGCAGGGTTTATATCATCAACCGTAGGATCGATTAAGGTCCCCACCTGGAAAGTCCCTGGAAGCTATTTATTTTCGGGCTGGAATGTTCTTGCCCTTGAAGCCCTTTTCCTGGAAAGTGATGGTTAAGGGAAGTAGCCGCATGTAGTGTCGATCTAGAGGCGATAAGTGCTGGGAATAGAGTCAGTGT
This sequence comes from Symbiodinium sp. clade A Y106, assembly GCA_003297005.1. Classification (NCBI taxonomy): domain Eukaryota; class Dinophyceae; order Suessiales; family Symbiodiniaceae; genus Symbiodinium; species Symbiodinium sp. clade A. The sequence continues at coordinate 63,680 of BGNK01001111.1, read as the reverse complement.
CGACCCCCGAGCCTGATAGACAGTGTTTGAATGAGTTCTGATACTCTCCCCTCATCGCCCCAGTGTATTTCTGCTATAGCCCCCCATGATGCCATGTATCCATATAGTATGTACTTTGCCCTTACGGTACCGATCTAAGAACCCCTTTAATGGTTTATGTAAGGCCTATTCAAAATACAATATGGCGACATGAACCGTTAGAGCTGCACACCACCCAAAACCACATTGTAATCCGAGCTCAGCAGCAAACAAGACCCCAAACTCAACACCCATGGAACACAAAGCCGCATACTTCAGTGTTTGGGGGTTTGGGGTAGAGGGTGTGTGGAGCTTTGCAAGTATGTAGGGCTTGCGAAACTCTGGTTGATGCTTCCCTTGGCAGCCCTAGATCCTGAACGCCAAAGCCTTCATCAACGCAAAAAGCACATCCAGGGATTCTCGTTGAAGTTCTTAGTTTAAGTTACCATAGAGTGCGGCAATCAACCGTTACAGTCACTATGCATCCCTCTTTCAATAACGTAAGTCGAGTCGAGCTTCTCTCAACACGGAACCCAGAGATGCGTCAGGCGAAGCCGATGCCCGCCAACTGCCCTCGGCCTGGCCCACAGCATGCACAGCGTCGGCAGCTTGATAGGTCGCAGGGTGCTCACAGCTTATCGGGTTTGTTTTATGCACGGAATCGGGACACTTCTTCTGCTGTTAGGATTTCAGGTTTTTGTTCATGCTTAACGGATGGCTGGTTGCATCTTGGTGGACCCAACATAGAGCCTGTCTATCTCGAGTATTGTACATACATACATAAACAATACGTAATTACTCACATACAGACGGAGGAAGGACTGATGGACAGACCGACAGACAGACAGACAGGCAGGCAGGCAGACAGACAGGCAAACAGACACTCACATGCATACATCCTTATTACGTACATACATACACACATACATACATGCATACGTACGAACATGCTTGCATACATACATATGTGCATACATGAGTACACACATACATAGACACATATCTACGCACACATGCATACATACATACATACATAGTTACATACATACATGCATGCATACATACATACATACATAATAATGAGAGCACATACACATATTGCACACATGCATGCATGCATGCATGCATGCATATGCACATACACATGCATGCATACCTGCATGCGCTCATGCATGCATACGTGCATACATACACATACATACACATACGTGACTGTACATGGCCATGCATGCACGTACGCACCCCGCCATACATGTGCATACACATCCATCTCTCCATCCATCTTACTTTCCGTAGATACATATACAAATGCTTTGTGTGTGCATCTGTATATCGACCCCATCATTACATCCATCAGCGCATCCAGATCGAGCCAGCCAGCCAGCCATCCATGAATCCACCCACTCACCCTCCGACCCACCCACCCATACATACATAATACATACCTACCTGCCTGCCCGCATACACACATGCATCTGTACACATCTCCAGCAATACAAACATTCATGCTTACATGCAAACATGCATAGATACATACATACATACATACACCCGATACGGACACTACATACTTACACACACACATACCTACATACTTACATACCTGCATACATACATACATACATACGTCTGCACAAGAATCTATATGTATTTCCATATACATGTACATGTACATATACATAATACAACCCTCACATCCTCGTAATATAGGATGCTCCCTCAGCAGCTGAACGGAGCCTTGCCGAGTTTAGGGTTTAGGGTTTAGGGTCTCTTCTCAGGTGTGGCAAAGCCATGCCCGGATGCGTTGGTGCCAACTTCTGCCCGCACTGCAACTTCGTTCTGACCTAGGCTGGAGCAGGGCGCAGTGGGTAGGGGGCGGCGAGTGAGGGAGAAAGTATGGCTCAGGAGTATATCCGTATATGTTCGTCTGCATGTCTTGCCTGGTTCCTGTATCGCTCGTCTAGCACTGTGCAGAGCAGACAACAGCCAGCATAAGCCATTCGAGCCTTGGCTTGGTTTTCGATGCCAGGTCTTTTCGGTGTGTGTTATGCTAAGTCGCTAGCTAACCAAAAAGCTCTATCGTGAGACACACACACACACACAGAGCACATTGCTATGGTTGATGATATACATCCTGCATTACCCATAGCAAGGAATATACCATAATTCCCATACTCTAGCGGTCATTACGGTAATGCAGGATTTATATCATCAGCCGTATGATTGTGCTTCCTGCCCACTCCAGAGGCTTCCAGGACCCGTACTTTAGCAGTTGAGTGCCCAAAGACCGTGCCAGACAATGCCTTCAGGCTACTTAGAACCCATGAGCAAAGCGGAAATGATGGACAGCGCCATAATAATTACCTATATACTATTTTGGGGGGAGGAATAATATCAGTATCACATGATATGTGGGGGGGGGGGAAACCCTGGTCAAATTATTAAGGTCCCTGTATTACACACTCGCCTCCGGCCTCTGTCAGGTTCCGACATCGGCCGCTGTCGCGACGCTTTTCCGGAAAAAAATGGGTTCATCGACTGTGGCCCCATTCTAAGATTGCAATGTGAGAAGTCCCCCCCTCCCCATGTCCCCATTATATGGGCTTCCTGTAGGTACTGAGCTGTCACAACTTACAACATAGGGTAGTTGGGCTGTCTGTGTGTTTCCCTGTGGTGTTAACTTGGATTTTGGTTGACCACGGGGTTGTTTGGGGTTTAGGGTTTAGAGTTCCACTTGTCTCCCATCGTCTTATGATGGTTTAAGGATTAGGATGCCGGGTGGGGTTTGCAATCTGACTGGTACGCTTTTCAACGGTTGGTAGAAAGGCACATATTGGGTTGGTTTCTATGGGAGATATATCCGTACATGTGCGTAGGTAGGTGTAGTGAATCTTGTCATGTAGTCCTTGAGGGGGTAAGGGGGAGGGGGGTAGGAGACTATACTTCCTTAAATAGGCCTTACTAAGTCCTTATTATGGGTATTAAGGCCCCCTCCCCCCTCCCCCCTAATGGGAGTTCCGACTGTGGAACTTCTGCGGTTGGCTCATGGGTTTGTTGTGTTTGAGGGGTTTGAGGCTGATTTCAGGGTTTAGAGTTCAGAGCTTTAGGATGTTACAGTTTTGGGGGGGGCAATAAGCAGGGTTTTTTGGGCTAGTGCTTGTAGGTCTTAACAGTATGGGGTAATTCTCATTCGGATGCCGGGCAGGACCCCACTGTGGGAAGGACAAGACGTTACCATTCGGCAAACATTGGATCTTGGAATCTGGGGAGAGCCTACTGATCAGAAATCGATTATGATTGCGCTGCTGAGGGCTTTTTTGTAAACCCTAAACCCGATGTACGTACCCTGAAAAGAAAACCTATATAAGCCCAAAGTTCTGCACCGAAACCCTGAACCCTAGACCCTAATTGTATGCCGCTGGAGCCTTCCTGGCTGCGAACCTCCCACCTGTGATGCTAGAACCACTGCTGTTGCATGCGTGCAGTGCGCGAGCAAATGTTAAGGGCGTTGCAAGGAAACCGCAGTGGCCATCATTCGGCGTTTCGTTGAGGGTTTAGGGTTTAGGGAGGTTCCCTGGATTTTGTGTGCTTCTCTTGTTGCCTACAGAGTCTTCCGACACTCCTTTGCCATGGCACTGCGTGGCAAGACCGTCGAGGAGAGGTGTTGCAGAAGCAGCTGTGGCTGTGTCGGGGTTCTGATTCCTTCTTAGTAGCTGAGTGGATACACTTTACACTTTATGGGATAATATTACCCACTATAAAGCCAAAAGTGTACACTTTTTAGGGCTTATGAACTCAGCAACTAAGGATTAAGGCTTCTTGACCTGCCCTACAAACCTCCACCGGGCCCACCCCCCCCCCAACCCCTGCGCCCCCAGCCGCCAGCCGGTTTCTTACAAATAGGGACTACTTTAAGGCCAAGGTATATACGATGTGGGCACATGGACCCTTAGGAGGTAACCCAGGGCTCCAGTTCCATAAATATTCGGTTACTGGGGTATATAATATATGGTTAGTAAACTACTATCTACGTAACTGGAGCCCTGGGGAGTAGCCAAGGTTCAAAGTTTGAAGCGAAGCCAAGCTAACCCTAAGGCTCAAAATGGCCCAAAAGCCTTATATAGTATGGTCTTAGGGTCCCAAAACCCTAAAATATGAGTCCTTAGAGCCTAAGGCTAAGAGTGCTAAGGATCAGATCCTTGGGAGTTCCACGAGGGCGTCCAAGAATCCTAAACGTAGGTACCCGTAATAATCGGAACATGTTATTTCCCTAAGGGTCCATGTACCTAAATAGTATATACATTGGCCTTAAAGTACACCCTATATAGGTACATTGGGGCCAAAGTATACACTATTTGGGTACATGGACCCTTAGGGTTTTTTGCAAGTAGAAGATGGAAGTCTGAAGGACTATATTTATTTGCTAAGGCCCCCATATCAGGGTCAGAGTTTTTGGGGATGGGCCATAGGTTGCAAAGGCTTTTCACTTGAACTTGGGATACATCTTTCCAGAACTTTGGAGCCCGAGGAACTGGGTTTTGGCTTCAGAGTTTACCTTAAGCACCAACACCTACCCGGTGACGAACCTAAACCCTAAACCCCTAAACCCTAAACCCTAAACCCCTAAACCCTAAACCCTAAACCCCTAAACCCTAAACCCTAAGGACATCATAAGAAGGAGCTCTAGAAAGCCAGGCTTTTGCTTGCTAAGGTAGGGGTTTATGTACAAACCCCAAACATTAAACCCTACCTAGAGACTCATACCCTACCCCTTTTTTGGGATACCTAGTTTTATGGTTAGGAACTGTTATCTTGAAAAGTAGGCGCCCTAAAAATGGGCCCTAGACCATCCTCAAGCCCAAATCCTAACACCCAAACGCTTTGGGGTTTAGACACAAATCCCAAACACTATACCAGAAGACTACAAGGATTCCATTGCAACTCTTTGAGCTCGCTTACAGTCTCTATTGTAGGGTTCAGTGGTTTAGGGTTTAGGGCTTGCCTTGTTCATCCGGGATCAAGGCTTAGTGCTTGCAGCTTAGATTCCGTCTCCGGTTCGCCTCGCTGTGATTATTTTTGAAGGCTGTTTTAAGAAACCCACTGATCCTAACTCCCCCTAAGAAGCAAAGTCTGATTAAGCAAAAACCAGGGGAGGCGGTTCTTGCTCAGATTCCCACAGCAGCGTCGCTGCTGCTACTCATCGTATGTACAGCCATGCAACTTTTCATGGAGAGCCGTAGACCCCTAAACGCCCTAAACCCAAGGCACCCACAACCTTAAAGCACCCTAAACCCCTAAACCCAAGGCACCCGCAACCTGAAAGCACCCTAAACCCCTAAACCCAAGGTACCCACAACCTGAAAGCACCCTAAACCCCTAAACCCAAGGTACCCACAACCTTAAAGCACCCTAAACCCCTAAACCCAAGGTACCCACAA